>NW_010581304.1:134796-163134 GCF_000705375.1 Tinamus guttatus
AGGAGAAAAGTAGCTGATCTCTCATTTGTGCTTTAACCTGTTTCCTTTGCTTACATTCACATGACGTTTTCTAGTAGTGAATTGTGGGTTGCACATGGCTGAAAAGGTCTATGCACGCTTTCATATTTGCTGTACAGTAGCAGACTCTGGTTTTCATAAAATCATGTGTTTAAAAGACGCTACAGATTGAGAGGGAATTCAATGACCCTTATGATCTAAATCTACAAAATTTAGGCAAAGTTTTCAAATAATTATTCATAATTATTCCAAATATTATTCCAGAATGCAGTCTGAATTCTCAATAAGTATCATGCTGATTTGGTGCATGTTCTTTATTGTGAAGCTCTTCTGCATATTTTAATGGGCTGCCAGCCACATTGAACGAGAAAAAAAGAGCAAAACCACACAGTACAATTTAAAACTACAGCATAAAATCCAGAACAATTACAAAAACTTGAATGTATTAGGAACCTAGAATATTGTATCATTTTAGTGATTTTCTATTGCCAAAGACAACAAATAAGGGACAAATTACATATTCTAGTCATTCTTTCCAACAGATAGAAGCTGGTACATGGATATTTATTAGCAGTTTGATCATCCCTGTAGATTTTGCAAAGACTCTTCACTTTGTAAGCAAATACATTCTTATATGCAGTAACTTTCAAAAGGATATATGATTTCACTTACATTTTCCTACTGCTTAATATCTGTTCTGCAGGCTGAAAATATACTGCACTTGAACCATTGTTGGGTTCTTCAACATACAAAACTCTCTTGCTATTTACTGAAAATCTGACATAGCTCCTTGTCATGCTCTGGATTTGTAGGATGCCATGACAAGAAAAAATGCTTCAGTAACATGTGTTACATAATCCATACAGAATAATTTACTCATGTGTAATTTGCATGTTTGCAGGAAAAAAGTATTCTATATCATTTTATAGAAAAAGATATACGTCTGATTTTTTTAGAATCCAGACATTGCCCAGTCAACAGTACGATTATTGTTATTTATCATTTGTGTTACATAAAAACTAAGAAAACCCTCAAATTTCTGAAATCTTACCCTGCTGCCTAATACAAAACTAATGTAGACAGTTCATTTTTCAGGAAAAAAATTTATTGGGACTCTCGAAAGTCACAGGTGCCTGGTAATTTTTAGATGAGAGTGTCTTGAAAGCATTAACATAGAAAAAAAACAGGATTTAAATTACGTCAATAAAGTCGCTCTTATAATAGCAGCAGTGAAAGTATGGAAACACAGCACAGCTGTGTTTGTTCACTAGTCATTCAAAATCTGTTATATATCTGTCATATAAGTTTTATGGGGTGGTATTCCAACTCTAAAGAGATACTTGGAAAAAGAAACATTCAATTCCACAGGATTCACTGGTCTTTTAATTGTAGACTGTAAAGCATGTATTATAATTCTATAATTCCTATATTTAGAACCTAAGTGAATCTTGCTATCATTTAGGATGGATCAAGTCTTAGTCAAACAAAACAAGAAATGACTTCAAGGGTATTTTGATTGAAGAGAAATTCTTCATTTTGATGGAAGAGAAAGGTGAGCATTGCATTAGGCGTAAAGTCTATTTTTTTTAAAAAAATCTAATCTTAAAAAGAATCAGGAATTTAAGTTTGTTCTCTCAAACCTGCACATGAATGACTCTACTCTCTAGGAAGATGCAGAAATAGAATCTTTTTTGAACACATCTCCTTAGGCCACTTTCAAGGATTAGCTCATCAGTTTCATATACAATATACAAAGAGTTGAATAGCAATTGGCTTACACCCATTTCTCTTTACAGAATGCCTAATGACAAACAAACAACCCTGCGTATGAAGGATTCATGTTCTTTGAACCAACATGTCTCACCTCACTCATTTTTGAGTGAATCTCTGAGTTAATGAAAATTAAGACCAAAATGATAGTAGACATTTTCACTCATCATACGCACTTGCCCCTTTCTCCTGATATTAATCTCAACATTGACCTATGTGTATCTGCAGTATGAAAAGACCTTTTACTTCACTTGGCTGACAGAATTTGATTTTGTGAATTTGCAGGTCTGAAGAACACTCTGATGTGATTTAAGTTTGAATAAAAACAATGTTTCCTACATGATATTTTCTGATTAACACAGGAAGAAATTTCTAGTGGTGTATGGCCATATAAAGATACCAATTTACTAACCTAACTAAAACAGAAATAGTTTGACATTAGTGTGTTACCGTGTGATTTACACATAATACAAACTGAAAAGCCATCTCTCAACACAGCAATGAAGCCTTTTAGTTCCATAAAAATGGCATGAAGTGAACACTTCCCATATGACTCTTGACTAGATAACAACTCGGTAGCAACCTGATTAACAGCTTGAAAAACTGATCACAAAACACTACCCCTTCTTCTGCACAGGGCATTAGGTGAAGTCATGACAAAGCATATAAAAAATTCCCAACTCAGTTTCAGCTCAAACCAGACAGAAGTGCTGGTCATTCGACCTGCAGCGAGCAAGGTACAGGTTTCAGGCTGTGTTTAAGGGAAAATGGGAAGAGGTGCAGCATTTTTTTTTGCAAGCCACTATAGAAAAACCAGGTGCTGGCATTCACATTTTCCTTTTCTTCTAATAGCAAAATACCAATTTCTGCATATCTTTGAACTGCATATTCAAACTAGATAATTTTAACTTAACCTTACCTCTGTTCTTAGTTTGGTTGTGATAAATAGTATTTCAGTCCAGACAGTGAAGTTACAATAGCAAGCCTGATTTTTTAAGCAACAGAAACCAGGGAAAAACTGAAAACAGTTTTCCTAAACACAATGTTTTTATCAAAATAAGGACAAGACTGATACACATCCAGCTCCAACTCACAGTAAGCTACAACACTCAAAAGGACAAACTGAATCACAGGATTGTTTAGCTAACCAAGGCTCAATATCAGGACACTGTTGCTTTGAAACTAATTTTCAGCATCACACTAAAATCCATAATGCTGTCAACAGGTAAGCATCTTCTAAGGATTACTAGAAACACTAGCTCACCATAACATAAAAATCAAAACACAGAAACCATTCATAAAATGTTACCTGTTTTTTTGAAAAACTACAGTGTGTGCTGATAAGCAAGCAATGTGGTACTTACCATGATAGCTACCGAAAGCTCACAAAAATCTGTTCAGTACACAAGTAACAAAGAGGAGATGGAAATAATTATGAAAGTTCCCTTCTAATAACAGGGAGGCTATAGAGCAACTGGAAAGAAAATAAGAGTGTTTGATACCAAGGTTACTTTGCACAGAGGTTATGCAGCTTCCATATGAGATCAAGAAGAATTAAAAACCCCCTAATGTTCAGTCAACGCATTCCTGTTGTGTGCAGTCCTTGAATGGGAAGCTTATTACTTACTCTGCACTTGCAAATCTTCTTTGATCCCAAAATTACATGATAATGGAATCTAGATATCATTTTAATTTATATTTATAATACCTCATTTTGTTCAAAAGAGATGAAAAGAGCAGAACACCTACTGTATTATGGCTTTATTACTCCCTTTTTTCTTATTATGTTGGTTATTCCCTTTTCAGAGGGATTTTCTTTTTTTCTTTTTTTTTTTTCTTTCCTCCAGGAAATTAAGAAAAAAATACTGCTTTTTCCCCCACAAAGAAAAATGTATTTGTCGGTAAAGTCATTACATTTCTACATTAAAGGATGGTTCTGTCATAGTTGAAAACCTTTTCTATTTGGGACTTACTCAGGAAAAAGAAATGGCCTATCAATAATAGCCAATCCATATATGTTATTTATGAGATTTTTTCATTATCTTGAGCATTTTTAACAATGGATATTAGTAGAAGTATGTGCTTTAATAACTGAAAGATTTTACAATTGTTATTATTAATAGTAAGCTATCTTTATGCCTTGGTACATGCAAGCATTTACTTTACATTATTGAAAAATCTGTCCAGATTTAAATATGGTTTAGATTAAACACTTACCCCAAGAAAATTTTGTTTTTTAATAGGAATAGCATATTTTTGCTCTTGGGAAGCTGTTCACCACAAAATCTATTAGCAGATGACATATCATAAGGTACTGCAGTTCCAAGTTTTTCTTCATGGACTATAAAATTACTATGGAAGGTTATTTTAATGACTTATGGGCAGTTATTGCTACCATAAAGTATATCTACATCATATCTTGCTTAGCTATTTTTTTGTATTTTCATAAAGCTAATAATCTGGCCCACAAATTCTGGCAGGAATGAAAAAAATATAATAACAACTTAAACTAAAATCTACCATACTTACTATCAATACTTTTGTTGACACCATTCAGGAAATCCATAGACTCAAAATAAAATCACAGTCCTTTTTCTCCTTTCAGAATATAGTCTCTTAATCCAAATAATAGAGAAGTTAAAATTTAGTCCATTCATCTGGCAATTGTTTCCCTCTGTTTCATAAACATGCATATCACAGAGAAAAATTCTTCAATGTAAGGGTTCTTACTTGATTAGAGTGTAAAAAATCATCATAGAAATATAGTTTTTCTCAGATTTATAAGAATGTCCATAACATAATATATTATACCCCCATAAAACAACAATTTAACAAAACTAATTGTGGTGCAAGCAGCCAGCAAACAGAGTTAATTGTCTAGAATGATTATAAAATAGAAATTATTGTAGTATGAACAGTTATGTTCAGAGAGTCTAACCACAGGTTGGAGGTAAAATGTCAAGAAAACCATGGGGAGGACAAGTAGGAAAATATGTGGCAGCTTATCAGAAATGCTGGTTCAAAACTCCTGTAGCTATTATTGAAAAAATAACCCAGCTAGAATAATTCAGTACTACTGGTAGGTACAATATCATTTCCTTTCTGCATAGTTAGAATTCATAGGATCCTTCCTTTTTTAATACATTAGTTAGAAGTTATATTGTATGGGAAGGACTAAAAATATATGCACTAGATTATATGATGACTTTTTACACAAAAATAATTGATCATCACATCTCACTAATAAATTAGCAAGCACTTGGCAAGCTGTCCACAATCTTTTTCATCTAGGTTGCATATTTTATAATGGTGGAATAACATTTTAAAAAGTTTGAATAGGCACTTACTGGAATTACAGTTAATCCTGATACAGTCTAGATGGGGAAGAATAGATGAAAAATGAAAATTTATCCTTCAAGGTAATAGCTGCAGACATCCAATAAAATCACAGTCCACCCTTCCGGGGACAGACACATGCAAATATGGCCACTCCATATCATCAGTCTTTACGTACTGTTATAACCCAGATATACTGCGATAGATCTTTATAAATAGAAGCGACAAATAGGGTAAAAATGGCCAGTTTCAAACAAAGCTACATGGTGACAAATCTAAGTGAAAAATTAGGATTAAATGTCAAAGATGCTTAATTGAGGCAGGTTGCAACTTTCTCCCCATCTGTGAAAGAACAAGTAACATGTCTCAATGCAATTAGAAAGTGCTCCGTCACGATGGGGAATAGAGCAAACCGGGCTACAATCAGACACCTTGGACCACTCTTGTATAGTATACCTCAAAGGCTGCTCTTTAAAAATGCACTCACAAACCATAAAACACATTTCCTAGGCTGATAAATATGGTTGCGTGCATTCACTTTTTTTTTTTTTTTAAATACAGAATTAGTAGGAGAACACTGACTATCTTTAAAGCTACATTAGCGTGGAAGAAATAATAATAGGTTTAGAGTCATTGGTAGGCAGAGAATGCTGTCTCTTTTCAGATTATCTCCTAGCTTGACTTTTGAAATTTTGGTAGGTGGGGGAAATAAATAATATTGCTAAGGTGTGGATTTATTTACTATCTTGAGCTACAGAAGTAGGTAAACACGACCAGAGGAGGTGGATATTCTATATATAAAAGGAATTACGTGAGCTGTAACAGTATCTAAGCTATCTGCATTTATTATTGAACAAATTATCTGCAGCACTATTTGATTAGTATGGACTGTATGCTTTATACCTTTGAGGAACATATATAATAACCTAGATTTTGTTTCCATATAGCTGAGTTTGTCATGTGTCGTCAACCGCATCAGAAAAGTGGTTGCAAACAGCCAAGGACCAGCACTTGCACATGCCCTTTTACAGAAAGCCTTCCTGAAGGAGGCTGCATGGGCTCTTTGGGAGGTCAGAGTAGCTTCAACCCTACAGGAGCTTAACACTAGCTCAACACTACAGGGAAGTGAAAGAGAAGAGCCCAGAAGGAAACCCTGGGCTCTCTTGCTCTCCAAGACTCTCTCTTCCTTCCAATACCTAAATGCCACAACATCATTCAGCGATGGGCGTTTTTGGAAAGTGGGAAGTACTGGGATTTTTTAAAAATGTTTTCCAGAAATTTTACCTAGGATTATAGCAATAAAAATATTTATGAGCCTTTAATTGGCTTCACTGGATGCGCATTTTCTTCAATATGCTTACAACTTCTTTCAGGTCCTGACTCCGTTTTAATTGTAAGTAAGGCAAATATGGTATAAAACTTCTTTTTCAGTTGAGAACACCATAACCTATCATTCTGTTAATATTTCAAACCAGGATTTTTTTTCTTCTGTAGAAGGGCTCGTGCCTCTTGTGTTCACATGGCTGTTTGCTAAGGGCCGCAGTCTTTGGGCATTGAAGGGTTGTGTTATCTTTTGATACTACAAAAATACCACTACAGAACTGCTTAAAAAATACAGGATGGATTTACTGTGGACTTGACAACTAAAAAAAGAAGAGCAAAAAATCCATCAGTGGAAGTGATATTTAATTGAAATATTTCCATTGTTAAAACTAAGAAAGCCACGATACACATGCACACTGTTACACTAATTGATGCAGCTAAAATTAACTGACCTATATGTATGTTGTTGCTGCTTGCATCTTTGAATTTGGAATTGCTCACATAGAGAATTCTTTGAGCAAGACCAAGCTTCCACAAAGAAGAAAAATAATTTAACCTAAAAATACCACTGATGAACTAGTCTTCTCTTTTTAGAATACACAACAGTACAAAAATATTGTGATGGTTATGTTAAGACTGTATAAAGAACACAGATATGCAAAACCAAAATAATGAAGTATAACAATGGGCATGTATTTATACGTGTATGTACATATGCAAATGCTGCACAGACAGGTGTTTATATATCATTTCCATTTACTTTTATCATTAAAACAGGCTGTTTCATAAATGTTGGCAAGCAAAAAGAAAAATGTAAGATAAATGTTAATTTTTTGGAGAAAAAGTTTGTTACCTAGGTTGACCGTTAGTTTAACCCGTCCTGCATCCAGCTCTAAACGAAGGGTATCTGCAGATTCCCTAGAAGTAGTTGCCATTAAAATGCCATAAGCTCGCTGAGACCTGAATCGTAAGGAAACATCTTCTGCCTCTGTATGCATCACAACAGGGAGCTGTATTTTCATAAACATACTTCCATCATAGCTTAAAATTGTTGCCTCTGAAAATAAAAAGAAGAAAATCAGTTATTAAGGAAGTATAGCATGTTTCTTGAAGCTGCTTAAAGAGAAGATAGTAAGCCACATCCGCTATGACACTGAAAATTTTTACTGGGAAACATAAGCAAAGTTGATTTGAATTTACAAATCTGATACATTCATAAGTGGAATGTTTTGGTGCTTGTTAAAGAGCCCTAATTTCTCTGCCTCTTAAGGAGCCAGCCATTCACATCTGCACCTTCAAGCAGATGTGCAAAATCATATGCAAATAAATGCTTACAAGACTGGACCCATACTATGTAAAATAGGTCAAAGCAGGTAAAAGCTACTCAGGTAAGCATTATAGCATCTTAAAAGGTCATATACAACTCTCATTCACTTAGGTAATTACCTCAGGATATTTTATATCCTAAAATACAAAGACAGGTATAAACATATAAGAATTGCTACTAACAAAGTTACGATTATCATCCAGCTGGCAAAAAGACGCCTCAGGGATTCACATGAAACACGTAAAGATCCCCTATGTGGTTTGGATGAGGCACCGACTGCTTCCTGACCACAAAGACTAAGGTAGGGTAGAATCATAAGCCTACATACAAATGTTATGACAGCCTCAATGAGAGAATCAAGACTGGATTTGGCATATTGAGGGTAAGATTTTAGAAAACCTCAGATAAGCAAATAACTGTCAGATCCATATATTACAGAAAATCCTCCCCGTGAGTATCTCTGGCACAGCATGGCTACTGGTTCCAGCCTCCGGAGGAGCCAATGACAAGACTGCTGTCCCCAGCCTCGAGGCCATAACGAGAGAGGCAGCAGCATTTTTGCTTGCAGGAAGGTACAGCAGTTCCTAGAAAGAAAGACCACGTCCAGATCTGAAACAGATTAGCAGTTTTTCCTTGAAGGATCATCAAGCACTGCTGCCAGAGAACAAACATCGTCTTTGGAAATGGCTAGTAGGTCTACGGAAGGCTGTGCACACTCCAAAGAGAAAACATGAACACGACAGGTACTTCACCCAAAGCCAAATCAGTAGACAGACTGCCAGGATTTCTGGTAGGCTCACCTGCAACACAGGAAGAAAACCTGACTGGACAGGTATGACTGCTGTCTGTATGACAGAACATCAGAATGCGCACTATCTTAAGCGTATCTAACTGTTGACCTCACACTGTTTACTAGAGGCTTTTTAAATTTTTTCATCTGTCTCCTAAATTCTTTAACTAATCTAAAAATTACTAAGCTTGGAAACTGGTGATGTGTTGGATGATAAGGGCTATACAGGAAGTCAAAAATAATCTTGATCCTTTCTATTTGATTAGAATAAGATGTCATCTTCAAAATACATCACCCCACTGGAGAAAAAAAAAAAAAGAAAAAAAAAGGTTATTTGCAAGATAATAGGCCAAATGACTCAGAAGCCAAAAAGAGTACAGAACATCTAGGGGAAGGCACAAAAAGTGCAAATTATTACCTATTTACTCCATTGACAAAAAAAAAGAGGAGGAAAAAGAATAGGTACAGTTAAACATTTATAAGCATTAGAAGTTTGAAATGTTATTTTCCCAGGTTGAAATTCAATGCATTTTGTACTGTACCATTTCTCTCCTGCAGACTTTTCCTAGTCAACCTCTACAGTCAGAATGCTCTTTACCACATGGTTGAAGATGCAATACAAGTACTTAAGGCTCTAGGTGGGAAATTTGGAGGATCATGATTTTTATGACGTGGTCTAACACATTGTCTTGGCTAAACAATAAAACCTCTGTACTGGAATTCTCTGTGCTTGAATCTGCTTCAGTAAAATAGAAACAGTTCTCTACACCAAAGGAATGCTCTGGTCCTGTATTTAAAAGTATTTTCAAGGAAGTCATATACTATTCATATTGTGTTTAATCAATGCTATAAGCAAAATAATGGAAGATTTTCTGTTGTTTTTTGTAACACTGATACATAAGATGTTATGGGTTGTCAATACAGTTTTCACTGCATATTTTGTAAACTTTTAAAGATTCTTCAATTTTAAAGCTCTCCAATTTCAGACTATACTGTCCACGGAAGGGCCAAATGTTTCACTATAACTATGTGAGCACATTCATGGCAAAAAAAAAAAAAACGGCTAGATAATCTGTTCATTAATAATTCCAAGGAAAGTAGTTTGATGCTAGGAAAACGTTATTACTAATACTTATAATGAAAGTCGTTAAATACATGAAGTTATGAAGACCTCATATGTTTACAGGTTTGATCATATATGATTACCTAAACACACAGGTAATTGCTTTTAACATAATCTTAATCTACAATTATTCTGTGAATTTGACTAGATGATTAATATTCAAGAGAGATTTCAAGTGAAGAAATTTCAGTGGGAAGAAATTTGGGAGTTTTTTTGTGATTATTTGGGGTTTGAGGTGGGAAGGAGAAGGCTCACAATTCAGACCAATATCTAGATGCCTAGAGTGTGCACAAAAACCTTTGAAGACTTGTATCTGGGTCAACATATTTAGGCAATCGAAGTCCAAGATAACAATTTCCAAATTACATGTTAATATTAGAGAAAAATCAAATATATTTTATATTTTGTATTAAAAACAGATATATTAATCCTATTCATTTTTTTCATAAACTGGTCAAATTAGATTAGATGCCATATGCTAAACAGCAGTCAACAGCATTAATAAATGTAATTCAATGAAAGTGAGAACAGTAGATCCCTAAGTAAGTTGTCAGAAACCAGCACTGGTATTCTTCCCTGACTTTTCTATAATTAATCAGTCTTTTGCAGAATTACAGGAAAAAAAAAAAAAAAAGAGAGAGAGAAAGAACTGTCTTAATTTGATGAGAGATGACCTCTGAGTATCTTACACCGTGGTGACAGACCTGATGTGATTAGATACCCAATCCTCCTGAACTCTGCTGTGCCAGTTCTTTTGGAAACAGATGTTTCAAGAACAGACCAAGGAGACTGAGCAGAAGATCAAATGACTTAAAAGCTTTGGGACCTGATGCCAGCTGCCCTCAGAATGAGGAGCTTCAAATCACAGGCATTCTAGGATATAAAAGTACGGTGGGAAAACCTAAAGAACCAGCAGGAAGAAGCGAGGATTTGATCTAAGAAGGGTTAGAATTGCCCTGATTGCCATTACTGAAGATCTGTTGCACTACATATTCCCCAAATAGAAAACACAATAATGTTAGGTTTTCCCATTTGAAAAGAGCCTGATTAAAAAGTATGGTTAGGAAGACGCTTTGTATTAGAACATTATTAATGTTACATTACCAAAATTGAATGGTCTCCGATCAGTATGATGCTACCCCCCAAGAACAGCATTCTTAATTTTGCTATGTGAGTCCTAATCCACACAGTAAAGAGACTAGAACCTGCATCCTGGGAATTTGTCATAGTTGCATTTTCTGTAGCAATACTTTAAAGATAACACATGACTCTTCACAAATCTATTATTTCACCTGCTTTCCTTTAAAACACACAGAGATAATGCAAAGGAATAGAAACTACAACTCTTTATCTAATGTACAATTTGGGCATGCAAGTGTTTCTGCATGCACAGCTGTGCTCATGCAGAAACAAAAACATACTCTTTCTGAATTATTGTCTCCTCAGAAGTGTCACTTCTAGAAATCTTTCTTTTCCTGCCTGCTTTTTCCTCATCATTATCTTTGATAAATTTGCTCTTGTGCACTGTTCCTAATTGTCCAAAGGCATACACCTGCAAAACACTTTGTCCAGAGGCAGTTACATATTGTGATCCACAAGGACAATAAGAGAGGAAGTCAAATCATAATGCTGTGACAGCTGTCCCTTCATCTTCTATAGTTTCTGTAATCTATGGAATCCAATCTACAGATGATACTCATTTTTTCACTTTACTCAAGAATAGCATCAAGAATAACTTGTAACATGAAACAAAGCAAAGAAACATCTAAAAATATTACATATCTAACCTGAAAGCAAAATAGAACTGAGTTGTATCCTGTGCTTATTGTACAGTGGTAAACTGATGAAAATTATTTCAGATACTGCACTGTACAGTGTGTATTCTGTACCCATACATGCATGGGCTTCAGTGCTCCTGGTTTTGAGAAAACAGCCTGGAAAAAGGGTATTAAAATGTACTTATCTATGCTTTTGTTCACTGCTGGTATCTTAATCACTTTAAATTACATACCACTGCTGTTTCTTCTCTAATATTTTATTCTAAAATGATTTCCTGCTTTGCAAAATTGTATTGTTTGTTGAAATTCTCATATTTGTGTTTTACTTTAATTAGTCTGAAGAATTGAAATTATGTTGTTTATATCACAAAGTACAATAGTTTATCAGTTACTGCACATGGGTAGTTATAACAACTTTGTGTGGTAAGATGCCAACACACTGCATTCAAAATCCCCAAAGCTGTAATCACATTAACGCATGACCATTTGGGATATGAACATTACTAAGAGAAGAACTCCTTTCAGTGCATTTTCCTCTAGATAGGGAAGCCCAAGAGTAGGAGATGATCCCATACTGTATGAACTACCACACAGATGTCTGTTGGACAAGAATCAAATATTATTGTAGACAAGCCAATAACTCCACCATTTTACCACCATTCCCATTAGCTGTCAACATTTTGCTGGGAGATTAAGCTCTGTATCAGAAGATATCTAAAAATAAAATATTGGAAGTACAGACTAAAGGGTTTCTCTACAAAATAGTGCCACCTGTCAAACATATTCACAGGAAACTGCTATGATAAGGTTTGCTTTTAAATTCCTCTTTGCAAATTTGCATGTGTTTTTGTCCCTGTCTCTCTACAGGCCTCCTAGCTCTTGCTGACTTGAAGAGCCATGCAAGGCTTGAAGAGAACACAGGGTCTATTTTTATTCTGGCACATGTAATTGCAGAATTTTGCCACAGGGTGGTACACCACACGTGTTTAACTGAAGGCTTCTGTAATGCATCAGACAGGTTATGCCCTTTACCAGCTTCACTCTATCAGTAATAGAACAATCTGGAGATATCAAAATAACTGGCCACCAGCCAAAGGCTTTACCATCAAAAACAATAAAAAAATAAAGCAGAGATAACTAAGAAACTTATGGCACATGATAATAATATGATGGTATTCTACATAAATGCACATACCTATTTATGTATATATAATACATACCTATTATGTAATTATTATTATGTAATACATTTTTATTTTATCATATTACCCAGAAAAAAAATAATAAAATTAGAAAAATAACTTTAGTTGGCATATAACACACTCGAACTTCAGATTTCAGCCTGAAGAGAAGCTATGGGGAGCTAACCTATCTATCAACTGCAATGTGAGACTTTGCAAAAAAATTTCTAGCATCCAAATATTTCCAGTAAAAACAAACATATATACTTCAAATAAGAACACAGAATTCTTCCTGCAAGCTACAAGCTATAAACTTCTGTCTACCTCACTATTATCCATCTTTCTATGTGAGACTTGTTTGGTGGGCAAGATGAATACTCAGTAACTTAAGATGAATAGAAAACATATTTTGGGGGGACTAGGAACTTAAAAATCAATGAACAAATATAGATTAGTAGATTGCTCTTGCTCTTTTGCTTTGATTCATGACCTAAGTCATGGTCATTGAATCTCAGTGATGCTATGGAATTTAAAAACAGATTTAATTTATTTAAATGCTTCTGATTCAAAGGAGTAGAGAACAGGATTTCAGTTTGGAACTAACATGAATAATTTAGTAATATAGTAAGAATTGAAATAACTATGACTCCACAAACCTTTTCACAGCAATGCGTGATGTCAAAAGGAGAGAGATTTTTCCAAGGTGTGTTTATAGCACAAACCAACTCCCAGTCATATATAATAATGCTTCTTTATGCAGCTTAAAAACTGGCCCAAGATCCTTCCTATTGAGTTAATTCTTTAAATCTAAAGCAGGGCTTCACCTCACATCAAGCAAAAACAAGGATATGTCTTCTGCTTACAGAAATGCATGAAATTTTTACCATTTTTAATCATTGTGCAGGATTCTATAAATAGAAATGTAGCCAATGCATGGAACCTACCTCTATCGCATGATTTGCCAAGGTACCCTGTACCAGAGCAATCACAGACGTATCTGTTCCACCCATCTCTGCATACACCATTGTTTTTACATGGGTTGCTAAGACAGGGTTTTGCAGTTTCTCTTGAGCATGAGGGTTTTACTCCAGCTGTACTTTGAATTTCAGCCATTTGTCGAATATCTTTGCTTTGACCATCAATAAATAAATCTCTAATGCAGCCGACGTATCCATAATTGAGAAGTGCTGTCCACACCTCTGTTGGGAAGACCAAGCCCGCTTTATTTTCTGGTAAACCTCCAAGATACAAGTCATCATCCAAGTCAAGGATTTCACTTTCTCCTGGTGCAGTATATGGTGTACGCAAGGTGTTCACAGATATAGTCCCTGGAAAGAAATGAAACAAAATGCATGATTTTCTAGACATTTAAAAGGATTCTGCTACTGCTGCTTTATTCACCAATCTACCTTCCAAATTAACTAAGTGAAATATGGGTAACATAAATATTCAATTTGCACACTAAATATATTTCATTATTTTAAATACAATGTTGCATGTATACTTTCAGAAAGTGAATAAAGTACAAGCATATATGCAAAAAATAACTGTGTGGTCACAATATAAAAAGTCAAACCTTACCAGTCTTAGGTGGGGTGAGACTGCACTGCAGAGTTATTTTCAGAAATATCCTGCTGATGCAGCACAAACTCTCTCTGTGCTACCTTCTAAGTAATTCAAAGCATTAACGTTGAGGTTTCATTGATAGGTTGTAACCTCGGAGGCAAATCTATGTCTTTGGTTTGGATCCAAAGACTCAGTATTATAAAAGATTCTCACCACTTTCAGTGGGCTTTGGGTAAGACTTTTTTTTTTTTTCTTTTTTTTCTCCTTTAAGTGCAGGAGGAAAATACTCTCATCAGCTACCAGGCAGGCAATCATTAAGAAGATAGTGATGTGCTCCTAGAGGGAAAAAACAATTCCTTTGACACTTACCTCAACATGTGTGCATGTTATAAAGAAAGGAAGAGAGGAAAGAGATAGAACCTCAGGAAATAAGAAATATTTATTTTCATTTAAGATATAAATAAATAATATTAAGCCTAAAATAAAGTTCTATTTCCGTAAAGCATGCTAAAAAAGACAGTAAAGGTTTCCTTTAAGTTAAGGAAAAAGCTAGATAATCAACTGTAGAGGTCCTCTTTGCTATACTTTTTAAAGGTAATGAGGAATCCGATTTTTACAATTGGAACAGGTAGGGAATCAGATACAGAATCACAGACCAATTACAGACCAATTATTTGCCAAGCAAAATCAACTGAGAAATGAATCTTCACACAGATTTTCTCTTCAGCGTTGTATGTAGGTGTAAAAGCAAGCAAGCTATAGTTCAAAATCCCACATAGATCACCAGATTAATATACCCATTATGCAACAGTGTGGTATGCACTACCCACAAACATTTGAATGTGCATTAATGATGGCAAGACACTGAAGAATCTAATTTCCCACAATGGATTTATCACATGTATACACACAAAAATAGCACGATTCACCATGCACGCTGTCAGTTACTGTCACCAGTCTAGCTATTGTCAAAAGAGACCTAAAAAAAGAGTGCAAAGCATTTGCTGCAGTCTTTGCACATCTTGACAAGCACGCTTAAGGAGTATGTTTGTCCACTCTTCACTTCTTCATGCATTATCGGAAATGTTTGTTGTGGGAGTTGAATAATCACACAGATAGAAAGTGAAATTCCATCCTTAATTATAAAGAACAGGTACGTTGAACTTCGTAAATCAACAGGTTTAAAAACTCATGAACTGTTATAATTTGCTAATGCTAAGTGTTTCTGTTGCTGCTCAGATTCTCAAAGCTAAACTTAGCACTCACTTGGCAAACTTACAACTTTTAATTTAGCCAAGTTTATATTCATACAAGTTTATATGCAAACATACTGCCATACAAAATGTTTACCTTACTTTTAACTTTACTAACTAGTTGTGTCAAATTTGCACATCCTTCAGTGACCTATTAAACTAAGAGTATTAGATGTGAAAAATCTTTGGTATTGAAAAAGATTTAATAGAGGAAATAGATCAATTGTTCTTTTAAAAAAAAACCTCTGTAAATATAAAGCATACTTGTGCTTATTCCAACTTGTTACTGCACAAGCTAGTTTAGACCAAATGCTTTAGACTTTGCTCACATATGTTCACCCACAAAGACTGGCTCAGCTGCTAAACCACGTGGGAGTTATACAAGCTCTGGTCACAAGCTCAGGCACGTGCACGCTGTTTTCTGCTGGGCAAACACACTCATGATTCCTAGCTATTCATGATGCTACAAGACAGGCACGGCTCCATTTCTATCAAAAATCTTGATGGCTTTCAATCACAGGAAAAGAAAGAGGGATCTCAGCTGCGCCTGAGGTAGAAGCTTGGAGGTTCATAAAGGCGAGGTCTGCGAGCACAGAAGGTGAGCGCCAGAGGGAACTAGACTTTGGTGCCTGGGGATTACAGTAACGGATTGAAGTAGGAAAATTTTGTTTTATTTGTCATAAAGGATTGTGGGGAAAGCCTAAATGTTTGAATAGATAACAGAAATGTTAAAGAAATGAACCTCTGCTTCTCCTCCCTCAATGACACTGCATAAAATATTCTGTGGGAGAAGCCCACAGGGAAATCATTGCATTACATGACTGAGAAGAAACCCATACCAGGAAAAAAACCTCATATGCATCCTTCTCATGTTGTACTCCCCGCAAAAGATTAGCTCTGAACTACTGTTGCATCTGGTGGGGATACTTTGGGGCACCTCAAGGGCCGGGGCAATCATGAAACCATCACTGCCGCTGTCACTCAAATTACCCTGCATGTACGTAGCTAGCTCCGATAGCAAATGCAAACTTCATCTATTGTTGATTGTGTAAATGTAGGCTACATTTACCCAGCATATGAAATCAGACGAAAAAATCCAAGAAAAACAAAAAGGGAAATGAAGGAAGACTACGAAACACCTCAGAAGTCATGGTTAGGAAATATCCTAAAACAAAGAGCAAAACTCAGCAAGTACTTAAAATATTGGTTTAGAGAAAATAAGGTTAAAATTTGTTCTCTAAAGACGATGCAACATCAAACCATTCTGCACCAGAATTGGCAAGCTGGATAAGAAGAACACAACACAACTCTTTTAATAAATACCATAAAGATGACAGAATATTGAGATTCAGATTCAGAAGATGCAAAAGCAAGCTGGTTTCTCAATGGAATGAGAAAACTCTAAATTTGAATTGTAACATTTCTGTAGTAAGGATTAGCCTTTTTACTATAAGGTTGCACAGTACCTAGCTTTATGTACCCATAACCAGATGAGCAGTAATACTATCTCTCTGAAAAGAGCAACATCAAGAGAGTCTGCCAAGTAATAGGTAGCTTACCAGCAAACCTTTCTAAAGAAAAAGGAAAAAATGGGAAAATGTGAATAATATTTTGTTTGTCCTGCCTGAAAAAGGAAAGAAAGGGGAAAAAAAGGTGATATGGGCTGATTTATTTAGTCCAGAAACAATGGTCTAAGTTCTAAAAACAGATAGTATTTCTTGTCTCCAAAAATTAGATATAAATCTAAGCCCGTGGTTCTCTGATTCTACAGTATTTCTCCTAAGATAAAAGTATGATTCAAAAATTTATGTTCTTAGTGCACTGAAAGAATATTTTTAAAAAAAAAAAAATGAAATGATGTATTTTAAAGTCAGAACTACTGACTTATATAGGATAACTTGTTAGCAGGTGGTAATTCCAATAGGAACTGGTAGTTCTATTAGGTCACAAGCCAAGCATTGGTATAAATCACCAAAAACACGCATTTGAGAAAACAAGGTAAAATTATCCTGGGATGTATGGAGAAGACCATCCCACTTGCTTATTGAGGCTAACTCAGTTGGTGAGCTGAGTAAGGTGCAGCTGGACCGCAGAAGGACCCAAGTCAAGTGAGGCGATTCTAGAGGAGAACTATGGAGAGAGCTCCTCATGAGAAACCTGAGAAGAGAATCCTCAGGGTCACAGAACATTATGTATCCCAGAACGTGATGCAGAAGGAGAGAAAACAACAGGGGGTTCTTGCTCTGGGAAAACAAGACAAAATGGATGGTTTTACATATAGAAAGACTAAACTTAGGTAACTGAGAAGAAAAGCTGTTTCTCGTGGCCAGGTCAATGATAAGTGGGAATAGTTGTAGAGCATCCATTGCTGAAGTATTTCAGTATTTGTCAAGGCTGATGCAAACATGCTAACCGCACCTGTAGTTAGCGAGGGACAAAACAGAGCGCTTCTCAGGATCATTCAATTTCCATTTTATTATGAATGAGGTAAACTTTTTGTAAGTTTTTTGTAAGTTTTACTGTTTTTGAAAAATTATTTCATGAACAAGATCATTGGAACCCTTAAAATGCAGGATAAATCCAGCATTTTGCATACATTATCTATTAACATTTGCTGAAATAGAAATATGTAAACCTAGCAGTTTTTGAAAGTTAGAGGAGACGGGGAGCTTAAACTCTTGTATGTGAAAAGACAAGAACTTCCAACACCAATGCAAGTAAAGGCTACGCAGAAAGTGCTACTACTTGTGGTGAGAGTGATGCTCTAACTACGTACTTGAGAGAGAAAATATTTCCCACCTACAATTTCTGGTATTTAAGCTGAAACTCTAAATTTAGTTTAAAATTTCAGTGACTTCTTAGCCCTTAAATGCTGGTCACCTATGAATAACTGCTGGTGCAATCTGTTTTGCACAGTCATACATATTCGGAAGCTGGCAAAAATTATAGGTTTCTGCTATGATTTCACTGGGTAATGGTGATTTAAGCAGGATGAATGGCAGTCTTAGTAAAAAAAAATAGTCATAAGGTTATGCTTGACTACAGGAAACAGTTAAACAACACACAAGGCTCAGAAAGCAGTTACTAACCTAGACCTGCTGTGTTGCAGCAAACACTGAGCCAAGACCTTTGCAGGTTTTTTTTTTTATATATATTTCTCTATGTCTTTTACTGCAGAGTTGGCAATACTAACAGAAGAACAGACAAACATTTCCCTTAGGTATGAGTTAATGAGCCTCTTCAATCATATTCTCAGCAATTTAGTTTTTCATAAGCCTTTGTATAAGAAACTAAAACATATTTCTAAACCTTGTCTCACCAATTCTGATCAGTTAAATATGAATATTTTAACTACAGCTGCTGCAACTAATCTGATCTCTTTGCTTACCTTATTTGGCCTACTTAGTTGTTTTTTTATGTTATGAAACAGAGGTGTTTACTAACATATGGTAAAAATCCAGAGAAGAAGAGTAAGATGTTCTAAGTACAGCTCACTCCTTGTGTGCTATAGCATAATGTAAGAGTTGCAATCAATCAGAACAGTGACCACAGCATTACAGCTCATGGCCAAGGTAGGGCAAAGCAGCCACAAAGCTGCTGGCATTGCAGGAACTCCCTGTATCCCCCTCAATACTGGCCAGGAGCTCAGCTCACATACAGATGGGAATCAGCAACTGATGCCAGATCATCTAAGACCTGCTGTGCAGGTAAGGAGCTCCTCAAAGCCTCACTGGCAGCACAATGGCGCAGTAGGATGAAAACCAACCAAATAGTAGGATTAAGTGAACATAAAAATAACCCTGGAGTTAATTCAAGCAGTCTCCAAGAATGTGAACATAATTTATACTATTGTTTTCCCCCGCTACATCCTGGCATGAACTACAGAAAAGATACTACACAGCAGTTCTGCAACTAATGGATATTGATTATTTACTGAAGTCAACATATATTCAAGATTAGATACAGCTGAAACTCAAGGGAAGCTTTACTAATTAATGCATTTTGTAACAGATTTTAGAAGCCTTAGGAAGAGTCTTTTGTTTGCTTGATTTTGTTACCACTTTCAGTTAAGACCACTCATCAAGTAAGTTTCCATAAAGAAGGAATCTTGCATAATTTTGCCATAAGTCACCTATTTCTGTTTTTTTTTTCTTTTTTTAATTTTTATTTTTGAAACTTGCCACTTCAACTATTTCATATAAGCAAGCACAGTGGAAGATTACTGTTTGTTTCTGAAGTACACAGTACAGTTACTCACAAGATTAAGTACCTGACTACCCATTAAATATTAACTTTTTTTTTCTTCTGTAAATCATTGCATTCTGAACAACAATGACTTCTTGTATTTCCCTTATTTTTCAGTTGACTTGCAGATCTAAGTGCAGGCAATATCACATATAGCTGGTATTATATCAGGTATTTTTCAACATACGCAATATTTAAAAAGAAACTTACCTGATCGTCCATCCCGTTGAAAGTCTACATGGTACCATTCACCATCATTCACCTTCTTCTGCAAGGCTTTTATTTTTATAGTACCTGATCCCATGTCTAACAGCAGGTACAGGTGGCCATCAAGCATCTCAATGGCAAAGAAGTCAACCTTCACCATCTGTGGATGTTTGGCATCTTTTTGGTGCCTTGGTTTTCCATGACTGAAAAGGATCAGACCGTTTGGCTCGGTTGTACGAAAGTCAAATGATATTGAGCCTGTTTTCTTGGCATTCCACTTTGGCAAAGAGATGAAAGACTCGGGTGTTTCAAATGTGATTGGATCTAAGGTTGCAACATTCTCACATTTAAATGCTACAACCCCATGAATCTTCATTTTAGGATCTCCTTGCTTGGCAAGCCGAGATAACTCCAACCTGACATCGTTATTTTTATACACAACCTGCAAACAAAGCACAGAAGTTACTAAGAGAGACTTGACCATTTTAATCAAACAGATACAACCCTGAAGAGGTAGATCATTTAAAGGATAATAATGATTGCTTGTGACTATGATAATTTACACATACGTAAAATTAAACAACTTTCATTAACAAATGCTTTAATAACAGTTTTGATGAAACCAGAGTTGCTCTAATATAACCCTAGAGTTAATTCAAGCAGTCTCCAAGAATGTGAACATAATTTATACTACTGGTAGTAAATTAGCTTGGGTGGTCCTTGATTGTTTAAAAGCCTTCTGTGCACAGCCATTCTATCGAGGTTAGAAAAGTGTTGGATTTCTTGCTGCTCTAAACCCTTTGTCACCGTCCTAACTTTTCTGTTCAATGTACCAAGGTCAGATATTTTATAATTTAACATCTTCTCAACTTGTCTGTGGGGCTGAGGAATAGCAGCATCCATGTTATTAATGAACCAATAAAACAGGGAAACTAGTATCATACAGATCAAAGCAGATCAAAACCAAGACAAACTCTGAGACAGTTCATTTGGACAAAAAAACCTCATGAATTTTCCTACTAGCTGACTGAAGCTTTCTCTGAAAAAAATAAAAGACAATATTAGCTTTAAATCTAACTGACCTTTACAGAAAATGTTCTTGTCTCAGATCACATGTTTATTCTACCTAGAATAACTGTTCATCATGAAAAAATCATTTCCCAGGGTTGTACTCTTTATTAGCATATTCTGAAATTGCTGCAATTTCTGTGTTGTCAGCAGTACAAGGACTGCTTAAATGAAGCTCCTCAGTAGCACAGGTGTGTACAAGTATTTTATCAATATTTTCAATTATTCAATAAATGATACAGTCAGACTAAAATACCACATCACTGAACATGAGTGCATTGTTAAACAAGCTAAAACTTGCTGCTTCTAAGGCTGTGCCTACATTAACAAGCAATTTGGAGCCACTGCAAAAGATTGGCAGCAAGTACTAAGAATGGTAGGAAAAAAGCAATTGGTGCTGGCATTTCTACACCTACAGAAATATATGATACCAGACGATATGCAGTCTAACCCTGATCCAAACATTCCACTATACCATGTGCCCTGAAGATGTTCAAATGACAATCACTGGGTCGGACCTTATATCCCTATCACAGGCTAGAGGATGGTGAACAAAAGTTTGAAGAAGAGTTCTAGAATCATTTCCTCCAAGATAAATGAGGTTCAAGCACAGATAAAAATCATGCTACAAACTGCACATATAGTAAGTGGAAGAGACTGGGGATTCATTTCAAAACTATGCTACTGTTTCAAATACACGTTAACATATATGCAAAGCAAGATGGCATATCTCACAAGTGATAGTTGCTATGGAAGAATAATATTTAGAGATAATGGAACACTATAAATGAGTGGTAGATGATCAATAGATCAGTTTTGATTCTAGAAATTGAATTCTTTCAAAATACCCACCTGCCCAGTGGATTTCATCATAATTCACGAGAAAATTATTCTACAACATTAAAAACATGTCCTAAAAGTTCATAAGCAAGCTTGCTTCACCATTTTATTCACTAAAACTGCTCTTCCCACTGGAACTCTGTTACCTCCAAAGATGTCAAATAATCCCTACTGCAGATTGCTGATAGCAGAAAGGACTTACTGCTACAGAAAGGGGGATAACATTGCCTTCATTCAAGAAAGGCAACACATCACAAGAGACTAGAAGGTGACTACCCTCTGGTCTTACAGAATAAGGATTCAGGTTTCCATTACTGTAACATCTCCACTAGTACAAATAACATACTGCTGGAGAACAAGCATGAGCTCCCACTGTGGAGACTTTCTGCCTTAAGACTGAAGAAAGTAAAAGGCAGAAGAACGAAGTAGTTGGACAAGCAGTATTAACTGGAGATATTTGGCCTAGTGAAACACTGGCCACATTATATGGGAACCTCTTTTGGATAGCCTTGTATTTCAATTAAACAGTTACAAGGAACAACATTTCTAGCATAGACCAAAAATCATTAAGTTATAGATAGCAGATATGGGATGAAGAAGGAATAAATGAGCTCTCATTACAGCTACATTCCAGTGCTGACAATGAAAGTAATTAAGGCAACAAAGAACATGAAGGGAAAATAATCTTTAACTGATTACTGAACAAAGGTAGGTATCAAACTAATACAGTTAAAAGTAAAAAGAGAATTCCTTGTTTATGAACTTAAATTCAAATTGGCTGATGTTATTGTAAACTACTTAATCAAATAATAAAACCAACAGTTAAAATCTATGTAGAAAGAACCGAGCAGAAAGACAGAGGAATAAATATTACTTTATGTCCAAAATGATTCTAGAGGCTTGAGATCACAACTCATTTGTAAGAATAAGATTCAAGGATCTGATGGATAAAATAAAGACAGACCTACTGAGAATAGTTTTCTCAAGAACTGGTCGACAGCTTCTTAAATAATTACATAACATATCAAGGAAAATTTGCTGGAACACTTTATTAGAAGAATCAAATATTGGAATTTCTATACTACCAATAGTGAAACTTCCTTGGAAATCCTAAATATCATATATGGCAATCTCTTTGTTTTCTAAAGGTTCTACCAGGTTCATAAGAAAAAAACATATTTATAATACTGGATTATTATCCACTTCTACTTCCATCCAGGACCACCCTGCACACACCTTTTTTTTTTTTTACGTTAACTTAATATGGTTTCCTGTGATTAGAGATATGTATCCATAACCACGCAGGTGAAGGTAATTTGCGTGAGAGATGTCTTGGTGTCACAGTTCACTTTCACTCCTACTCAGTCTACAAGGCAGCATCCCTGCATCCACTACATTCTTTCCTGGAATCTACTAGCCTAGCCCTAGCAATTACTTGCTCACTCCCTTGCTCATACCCAAGCAAAAAGATAATTTTCCAGAGCATGAAACTGCCAGCCCTCAGAGAACTGGATCGTGCTATGAGGACCACTTTGACTCTACCTTCCATTCACTGTACTAGTTCCTCTCAGTTAGATAAGGTTCAAGACCTCCATTCTATATTAGAATATCTAATAACCTCATTCTTGGGAACCACATAAGGTCACTTAAACTCCCAAGAGTAAAACAAAAATATCATCAACAAGACGAAGCAGCTATCAATTCCTCTCCTCATTTGCAGTAGAACTCTCCACACAAGGAGTAAATTTGTTTTCCAGGAGAAAGGAAGAATACCTACAGAGCATTTTACAACAAGACATGAGCTCCCTTACCCAACATCAAGGCCAGTCACACACCAGGTAACTTGTACTGAATTTTAAGAAACAAATCTACTTTTCCTCTAGAACCAAAGAAAAACTAGCAGTTCAGAGCACAGAATGATTTTGCTCTGAACTGAAGAGTTTGTCTCTTCTTGGGGAGATGCAAAAAAAAATGTTTTCTAAATCCAATTCAAATGAATGAATCCTACCTCAAAATCTGTTAAAAAAGTAAACCACAACCATCCTTACGTTACTGTTCAGCAGTATTTTCAGCTCTTTGCAAAACCTGATCCCAGTTACCAGGACTCCTGTGTAAACAGTCATAGCTAACCCTCCAAAATGGACCAAAAAGATGTCTATGATTTTATGCTTCACATTGAGGTCAACAGAAGATTAACAACAGATATCAAAAACTGTAGCGATAACGTTACAGTAAGGGAAGCCTGTGGCAATTTTTTGAGACTACTTAAGCACCCATTAGAATTTATTAAGAAACTCAGTATTTATTGAGAGCATAGTTCTAGATTTTTGAGGTACTCGGATTCAACACAAAGCACTGAGAATCCTTACGTATTTTTTTGATATTCCCTGCAGCGGCTAAATGGTTTTGAGCTAATCGCTCAATGCTAGTTTCTCATAGGAGGGTTGCCATTTTGCTAATATTCCTCAAATAACTTCCAAGGCCCAAAATGAATATACCAAGAAGCAAACAAACTACAGATTACTTATGCAGAATGTAAAGTGACACAGCTCAAACCTTCGCAATAAGGGTGTTTCTGAACACAACATGAAAAACAGAATATCAATGATAACAGCTATTCAAGTCTCTAGGATTACTCAGCATTTCACAGACCCATGTTTTGTTACTTCTTTGTGAACAAAGAAAAAAGATTAGCAGATGTAATGAAAGCTCCAAGGAAACAACTTATTCATCCTCAAATTAAATGGTGCCAGTTCCTGAGCTGAAGGGGAACTGCTTTTAGGGGGTTGATGCTCATTCTCATCAGCAAGACAAAAAGCAACCCAGAGTCCCAGTCAGTGGGAGATAAATCTTAGGGCAACAAGATACAGTTACATGGTCTAGATACTGAAACACCTGGAGTAAGTGACAGGTCATGTATTTTGCCGAATTGCTTTAGAGAATTAAGGTCTGGGAAACTGCTCTGCAGTTTTGCTTGAAGTGTTGATTTAATAGATCTAAAAAAGCAGGTGTCTAGTGATCTATTAGGGCTATAAATCTGGTGGAACATATAACTGGGAGTTTAAAGCCAACCTTCTGGCACTTATTCCTTTCTACTCAGAGCATCCAAAACCGTGGAGAGGAAATAGGTCTTAGTCTCTTAACTTATTTATTGAAATTACATTTTGCTCTTTCATTGGGACAGAAGGAAAAAAAGATTGTCCAAATCAAAGGAGTACTTGCTTGACTTATCCAATAGGATAATAAAATCATTAATACCTAGAGTCACACAAAACAGCTATTTGACCTGTTTCCTCTCCAAGCAGTGGCTTTTTTAACATGCGAAATTTTTTTTTTTTTTTTTTCCCAAGACTTATACTTTGTGGTATCCTTATACTTCATATACTTTAACCATACCCTTTGTTTTACTGCTTATAGCTTTACATATAACAAACTTTAAAACCAGATATCCACACCACAGAGTACTTTGGCCTACCAGGTAGGAAGAAAAGATTAGAATAATTTTTGTTATTAGGAGCCAGGACTCCAGAGAGTTGTTTTTAACCCACATCTGAATGACTCACAGTAAACTTAACTTCCCTTTGCTTTTCTGTAAATTGGATACATTATTTCTTTTCAAATAAGCATGGTTTACACAAGCATTTCCCATAAGGGTTTTTCCTTCTTTGGCGTAGGGGAAAGGGCATCCTGAAGTTTTGTTTTAGGAAGATGCCAAAAGCGAGCACTTAGTATGAGACTGTATTATGGCTTTCTGGTGGGAAACTACAGACTAAAGAGTTGGCTATTAAAATATAAAATAAAATGTGTCCAATCTGGTCAAAAACTACATTCAATAAGAGCTGGCTTTGAATAATGTATGTCTCAAGGTAAATACAGAAGCCCAATATGCTATACTATTATAGCATGGTTACCCAGTGCTGTAGTGCCATGTTGGATGGCTAACCAGAGAAAATAAATCTGTAACTAAGCACTGTGATGTCTTCTACGCCCATGCTCCGCTCTGTTACAGGTTACACTGTACACACAATTTTAAAACTTCTGTTCACTGAAAACAGACAGACTTAAGGCATACAAATAGATCTCCTATTTGCTTATCATCATATGTCTGTAAATTCCAGGTTTCAGATATTGAAATATTTGAAAACCATCAGTCTTCTATCTCAAAACAGCAATGTTAATAAATGCAAAAAACAGAGAAACAAACAACTCAGTTTGGCATAGGGAAGTTAACCTCATGATTTTAAGGCAATTAAGAAGGTTGTAATTACAACTGTAGAAAGTAATCCTATACTAGCTGAATCACCATATATGAAAATATCCATGAGTTTTACAGAGCACTTTGAGAAATGTTTTATTTGCTTTTCTACAGAGGAGTATGCAGTACAGGGAAAGCCACCTGTTTGTGAAAGTGATACCATATGAATTACTTGACTTTGTAGGCAAACTGGTCTCTTCTGCTGGAGTTTTGAACACTGCCATAAGAACTACTTGCTTCCTTCCTCCCTAACTGCTTTAATACAGACATCTGAAGAGAATGCCAGAAAACAAGTTTTTCTGTCACTTCCACGGAGAGAGAAACTTATTAGCATATTGTTTAATATGTTATACTAGCTGAAGTTTGAAAATAAACATTTTATTCAAGCAGCCTACATAATAGGCTTCTTGTTATGTTTTTCACCCTGCTGTGGACACAAGTCTTCTGAAGACTTTTTTTTTTTGTCCCTCTTCAACAGATTATTTTGTTAATTTTTGTATGTCCTGCTGTTGGCTGCCAGACTACTACATTTTTCTGACTGTGGTTGCTATGTTTTCTGTTTTAGGGTTCCTAGGCTCCTTTTTTTTTATTTTTTTTCTTAATTTGAATTTTTCATGGCAAGGACTCATGGAAATTTCTTGGCAACATCTGAATTGCAAAATTTAGGCACAAGTTGGATCCACAGAAGTTGGCTCCCAAGCAGGAATAAAGCCATCACTGAAACATAAGTCACAATATAAAAACAACAGAAATAAAAATCAAAGGGAAAAGGAAGAAGGAGTTTCACATTAATACATTACATGAAGTCTAGGGAACAAAACAACTGATGTGCTACCTCCAGTGACTGGCTGGGAAAAGAAAGGGCTGCTAGGAGACTCATTTGTTGTGCTGAGTTTCAGCCTTTTTCTCCCTTTCCTTCCTCATTGCAGCAAGAGTTAACAAGTAATTTAAGTCTACAGAGAAGTTAAACACATGCTATTTTTTCTACTTCCTTGTTAACAATTCCTGCTCAAGTTCAAGCACAAGAACTCTCTAAGGACTGTAAGGAAGAGCTGTAAAGTTGAAAACAGTAATTACCACAGCAGGATTCAAACCTTATTTCTTAAACATAACGCTCATTAGGTGGCAAAATTTTCCAATCTTAACCACCTGTAGATTTAAAATTAAGGTTAGGAAGTAAGGAAAGAAATGTTGGGGAAAGGCAAAAATGATATAAAGCTGAAGAACATCTCAACTGAACTGAGGGCAATGTGATAGAGGTACTTAGAAACAGCATGAAAGAGCACCACCTATACTTAGGGATGAGTTGTATGGCAAAGAAAATGAAAATGGTCAAAAAAGAACAGATGAACGAACCGCAGATTAAAGGCAAAGGCCATAAGGGAGTCAGGACAGAGGCTAGATTTGGGAGATCAATGATCAGAGGATATAATACAACTACAACAAAAATTTGCTACAGAAAAATCAGTTACCAATGTATGTAACCTGGCATGTCTGAAAATATTTGAGCAAATCTTTTCCACATTAAACAAATTTGCAAACATACTTAAAAACAGCTATAATCTTCCAATAATTAAATGCAGAACATATCTGCATGTCCTTTGGTGAAATAAAGGGGTTTTATTCTACTCCTCACTCCTTACCCATTTGCTTTCCTGAGCTTCTCCCTTCAGTATATTACTAAGCTACCAGCTGATGTCTTTTAACCTTATTACTTCTCCAGAGTAATAAAAGCCCAACTGGCTTTTCCTTCTTTTTCTCTCTCTCTCTTGCATGGGCTCCCCTTGCAGCTAGCTGCTGAATAACTAGCTCTTGGCTGCAGGTTTATCTGGCTGCTTTCCACACTGGACTCATCTGTTTGGCTTCCTGACTCCTGGTTTGAAAGAAGCCCCTCTGCTGGGCAATGAGCGTCCAAGTCACAGGCTGAAACAGGAGGGCTAGTGTGTGGCCATGCAGCGGGCCTCGGCCTGGACCGCATCCTTCCTTTTCGGCTTTCTCCTCACTTATCTGTTAAGAAAAGAGGTAGGCTATTGAGGGGCTAGATAGGAAAACTGTCCTTCTCTTACTCGGGAGCTAGCACAGGAGCTAGCTAGGTTACTTGCTCTAGGTTTGATTTCCATTTGTGATACTGTTATATAGACAGCATACACAGCAGGTGGCTAAAGTTTGCCTTACTACAATAGGTTAAATCCATTTCCCTGTCCTGGCTATACATCCAACTTCCTTCTTTTTCAACAATCATAGAATCATAGAATGCT
>NW_010581308.1:4160-16436 GCF_000705375.1 Tinamus guttatus
CTGGCCCCTCTCTAGCAGCTCCAGGTCCCTCTTGTCCTGGGGACCCAGAACTGCCCCCAGTGCTCCAGGTGCCTCCCCAGAGCTGAGCACAGGGACAGGATCCCCTCCCTGGCCCTGCTGGCAACACTCCCGATGCAGCCAGGAGCCCATTGGCCTCCTTGGCCACGAGGGCACGTTGCTGCCTCATGGGTACCTTGTTGTCAACCAGGACTCCCAAATCCCTCTCCCTTGATGCTGGCAGCTGAGAAGAGGGAGATTCACAGATGCTCCGAACCAGCCACTGCTTCCATCTTCCCTGTGTCCAGATACGTTTTCTGAAGGCTCCTCCGGCAACAAAAAATCCTGCTGGATGGAGGACGCTTTGGGGTTTTTTTGCGACAAACAGAGACCCACCTGGGGACAACGCTGACACCAGGAGCCCGAGAGGACGTCTCAGCACAGGGCCAAGCAGCCCCTGGCCCAGGGACAACCCTGAGCACAGGGGCATTGGCCACAGGGCCACGCGAGCCGACAAGGACGCTGCCACTCCGAGGGGTAACACTGCCTTTAATGTGTCACAGACAGCGACTCCACGCGCCACGGGGCAGCTGCAGGTGCTACACACACACACACACCGGCTGCAGACAAAGCTCATGGCTGTGATCAATACTGAAGTTCCAAAAAAAAAATATGCACCAAACAGCAACAGCAAAAAATGTGAACAAAATCCAAGGCCACAAGTAGAGAGAGGTATGTTTTAAGGAGTACAGGTCACAGAAATAAAAACTGGTGGTGGTGCAATGTGAACTTTATCCTGAATGAAGATAAGTGGTTAAAATGCAACCTTTTCGTTACCTCCGGAGCAAGACAGCATTTTATGGAGAATTAACAGTTTCAAATGACTAAAGCAGCAGACAAACAAACATCAGTGGGTGCCTCTTTGGTCCTCAAGTTCTCCTTCCAACTCTTGAGCTAAAAAGAGAGAAAGTTTTACTCTGAACTTCAGACAAGGGTGATTTTAAGGCTTTTTAGCTGGACATTTGAAACAGATACGGAACACAAAACGGGCAATATCTGCCTTCAATTGCTTAAAGAAAACAAAATCCAGAGAGTTGGTGTATTTTATAAACGTGCAACACTGCAGCTTGGTTGTGCCAGCAGAGAAATGGTTTTACAGCACCTTGCAAATACAGAATCAAGGATACAGGATATTGCAAAGGATTTTTTTTTTCCTAATAATACTGTGATGGTCTTCAAAGTAAGGTTGGTATCATGAAATACATGAGGTTATTGGCAAAAAGAAGAGTGGGTAGATACAAGAATAAATAGAGATGGGTTTTTTTTTTTAAGCCTTTCTTGAAATTTGTACTGTTTAAAGCTCTTTAGGCTTGATTAAAATTTAGCTTGGCATAATGCTTGCTTTGTTTCCAGCAAAAAGAAGGAAAAAAAAAGAAAAAAGAAGCCTGAATGTGTAAGATTAGGAGTTGCCTTTTAGGTTAGAATAGAAAAACATCTTGGATTCATAGTCAGCAAATCCATCAGTGCAGATACGTGCACAGAACAGGCTCTGCGGCCATCTGACACGCTGGATGACATTTCATTTTTTAAGTTAGTTTGAGTACTTAGTACTAAGTTTGAGAAGGGTGGTTTTCATTTGTGGATCATATTTTCCCAATTAAGAGTTACAAAACACTCATTAAAATCGTAATAAATTATAAGAAGTTGAGCCAAGTCCAGTGGACTGAAGCTTTCTGTACCAACACTGCCACATACAGAGGTTGCCACATACACACAAAAATGTGGCCTAATTCATTTTGATGGCCCTGGAAATATTTTCCTCAATTGTTCTTATGAAATAAGTTGTTGTCATCTCAGGTTACCTTGCCCTGGAATGACCTGACAACATTTCGTGTTCAAGATTTCAGCGCCCACCTTTGATCCAATGTTCAAGAGATGCAAATCTTGAAATGTTTGAAGAGAAATCCTTGTTTTCAAAATACTAGACTAGTTTTAGCTACTCAGTCTAAAAAAACCCATGGAAATCTGAGGAGAACAACATATAAAATCATTAAAAAAAAACATTAAACCTCTTTGGATAGCTTAATTTCTTTGCAGACATAGACTCTGAGGTTTTCTTTTTTTTTTTTTAACTGTTAAAAGTTTGCTTAAAAAAATCGTCAGAAAATGATAGCTAAAATGGTCTGAGGCACAGAGAAGAAGGTGCATAAAACCTAAAACCCTTTACATTGAGATAAGGCTGTGCCCCAAATTATTTAGCAATTAATTCCCTGAATGTTAACAGGCTAGGAAAAATGCATTTTTAATTCTCAAAGAAAAAAAAAGAAAAAAAGGGAGGGGAGGGATTAATACTAGCAAGAATATAAAACACCACCAGAGGTAACATCTCAAGGAGGTATAGCATACGTATCCAGACACTGAAACAGCCACCAAAGGATTTATAATAAAATATAGTCAGGGATAATACAGGACGGGGCTTTGCAGGCAGTGCTGCAGTTATCTGCAGGATCCACAGCCTTTCATTGCTTCCTATGCTGCACTGCATTTATCCTACTGGACACAACTATTCCATAAATACCCAATTTGCTCCCGAACACCATTTTGCTCCCAATGGCAGCATATTTTGTGCTCCCGATGTCAAAGCCTTTGCAAAGCCCTGTTCACAGCTGTGTAATTCTGTGACGTGGACAACACGCACCTACCTCATCGTTACATTTCTCATTTGCCATCAGAAGTCTTTCACTGCACAGAGACTATGACAACAATTCACGACGATTTAGTTTAAAAGTGAGATGTAAAAACAGAGAAGAACGGACAGTGACACCGGACAGAACGGCCTCCATTTGGAGAATGGCACAGTTTCAGCTCCTGATGAGAGTCAGGAATTCTTCACGGGTCTTTGGATCTTCCCGGAATACCCCCAACATTGTGCTGGTTACTGTTTTACTGTTCATTTTCTGCACCCCACGCATTACCATGCACATATGCCTAGAAGAAATGAGAGCGAGCGTCAATAAACCAGGCAGGCTGATTTACAACATAAAGACACGCAGGAACCCTGCGAGAAAAAGAGCAGCACGTGCTTCTTGCAGGGCCCAGCTGAATCCCAAGGAAGCCAGGGAAGCTGCACGTTCAGAAGGGACACAGTGCTGGGCACTAAGAGCACTGCTGCCCGTGTCACTTACGTGGCTTCGATGACCACGCCGACCCCCGCGGGCTGCAAGGCCTCCGTGATGGCGATGGCGATCTGCTTGGTGAGGCGCTCCTGGACTGAAAGGACAACAAGGTCACAAGCAGCTCGCACCTCCCTAGCATTAAGGCACCAGCAGTATCTGCACGTGACACACAGGAGAGCAACATCAGGATGCTGCTTTCTCCCTTCCAAGGGGACCTGATCCCACCTCTGCTACGTCTGCTCTGCTGGCATCAGTTGTGTGAGGAGCGGCAGAACCAGATCCCATCCTGTATTTTGGTTTGCTAGAACGGACCTTTTATTCTTGGTGACTTGGGGAATCATTTTGCATTTCACATGTTTGCAGGAATGTACAGTACCCTGATTTGGTAAAACAGGTCTTGTATCTCCCATTACATCATTTAGTTTATATAAATTAAAACCCAGGCAGTTCCATCTCCATGTGAGGAAGAGCTTCTTTGCTGTGAGGGTGCCAGAGCCCTGGCACAGGCTGCCCAAAGAGGCTGTGGAGGCTCCTTCTCTGGAGATCTTCCAACCCACCTGGATGCCGCCCTGTGCCCCTGCTCTGGGTGTCCCTGCTGGAGCAGGGGCTGGACTGGATGAGCCCTAGAGGTCCCTTCCAACCTCAGCCATTCTGTGGTTCTGTGATTATGCTGTTAGATTTTCTTACTTTTGTATTTTCTTTCTTTTTCACATGTTTTTTCACTGAATTTAGAGCTACCTTATTCACTCCTTGCACACTTTTTTCTCATTTGAAGGAAACAACAAACAGACAAAACCAAGCAAATTAGGAAGTCTCGTATTTTCTTTCATTTTTCACATGTTTTTTTCATAGAATTTAGAGCTACGTTATCCACTCCTTGGACACTTTTTTTCTCTTTTTAAGGAAACAACAAATAGACAAAACCAAGCAAATTAGGAAGTCTGTGCTCCTGCAAACTTTCATTTCCTACAGCTCTAGCACCCTCTATTTACCAGTCTGACACCTCAGACTTCTGTCGCCACGAACAGGCCAAACAGAAGTACAGGACAATGAAACCAGGCTGAGCCTGATCCAAATCCCACCCTAGAGCTATTCTCAGCTCCAAAAACAGTTGCTCTTCCTTGAAGAGTGGTTTTCTAATGTCAAAATTCAGAAAAAAAAAAAAAAGGTACATCACAAGGGGTCTATCCGGAGGGGAAAAGGGGAAATGGCAATGAGTAGGGAGACAAAATAACCAGCCCTTCCACACTGCCTCAGATACGAAAGGCCTGTGTCAAGAACACTATTTTTCTCAACACTCTCGTGTATAGGAGGACTGCATCTACACATATGTAATTACCCTGAGCTGGCTAGCAAAGGACTGCACACGCTAGGAAGGAAATCAGCCATTTACCTTGTAGTCTTCTACTGTATATTTCCACGATCCTAAAGAGAGAGAGAGAGAAAAAAAGAGGAAACAGACAATTCATGAGAGTTATTCCTGTCGTGGCACTGTCTGATCTTCACAGCTAGCTCTGCACTTCCAAGCACGACCGCCGATTCCCTTCTGGAAAAGGCAAGGGACATGGTTCTGCTGCTGTTCCCTTCCTGGAAACCCAGGTGACACCATCCTGCTGCTCGGCGTGAGGCCGTCCCCGCGCACCGCATCCCACCAGGACCGACCCTGTCACTGCTCCTCAGGGCTGCTCTTGTGCGGCTGTTATTTTTGAAGCGCTTGTAGCTACACCCATCTGGAACACACGTTTACAAGGGGATCCATGCCCAAAGACTTCCTGAAAGCGAAGCCTGGAATTTAAGACAGCCTACAACCTCCTGCCTCGGTGTAACCTGAGCACTGTTTTAAGGGCAGTTCAGATATTTGCATTTCCAGAGAGATGCTGAGCAAGAGATGTTTTGGATTCTTGCATTTAACCACAAACTTAGCTGAGAACAATGAGAAATATCTTTTTTTACTATTATTATTTAAAACAGACACTCTCCCCCAGTGTATCACACCATCATTCACATTCAGCTGCAGGGATCACCTCAGCGCTGCTCTCTAATGTGAATTCAAATTTAACCCATTTGTGGGGCAATGCAAACGATATCACAATAATTCATCACCACAGTCCTACAAACAACATTCTTAAGCAAAAACTCTGAGGACCCACTGAGTTACAGAGTGGTTATTCCTGCAAATCTCAAACGCTTAATTACATGTCAAGTGGCCAGGTAAAGAAGTTGCTGTAGAAAGACAACTTCAGTGCCCATCTGGCCGGAGTGGATAAGAAACAGATACGTTCTGGCAGCCAGAGGCATTGGTCACAAAAAGAGGTTGTGACATTAAGATTTGCCTGCTGTTTTGGGGAGAAAATTGTATGCAGAAACCCCCTTCCTGAAATGTTGTGTTACAGTTATTCTGAACAAAGCAAGATAATATTTAGATTAAATATATGCATAGGAAAAAGTTGATGCTGGCAGGGCTTCTCATATGCAGAGAGGCCTATTTGCATTAGCATTTCCAGCCTGAGCTTAAAATCCAAAGAAAGATGTTTGTTTACTGAATGCAGGTCATCCACAGTTACAGAAACTCCCCACATTAGGCTAATCCTATTATGAAAGATTATTCCCACAGTACCAACAGCCTCACAAAGCTCTATCTGAACACGGCTGCATTACACAGAACAAGGGAGGGAAGAATGATTTGGTTCACAATCTCTTCTTGTGGGGACCACTCAAAAGCAATGAGGACTGCAAACATTTTGTTATACAGGAATCTAATCTTTTTGTTATTATATTGTCAGGGAGTTTCAACCTAACCTGAAAAAGAGGCAAGATTTAACCTTTAAAGAACAGTGGTGGAAGCCTTGCACGTTTCCAAGCGTGTCTCTGTACTGAGGGATGTTGCCACCTGCAGTAAGGATCACTCAAGACAATTTTGAACCCCTTCAACCTCTGCAATTCAGAGATAATTGAAGATCAGAGCAAACACAAACCGACTGATGCTTATTTCAAATGCCATCTTTAATTCTGAATTCATGCTCTTCAGAAAGAAAACTAAAGACATTACCTCTTCCAGAAGATTGTAGGTCTAGTCATGGTAAATAAATATGAAAGTCCAGTGTTGAACTGCTTGTTTCAACCTTTTAATCAGAGCCCACTTTAATCAGTGTCCACTACTAGACCAGAGCCCACTGCTATAACCACTCCTGGAGATGGTTTCCCAGGACAGTGAGGTTACATTAGCAGCAGCTTGACCTCCAAGGGACTTTCTGCTTCAAAACCTAATTCATCGTTGTGCAAACGGAGCACAGAACAGAGCAGAATTAATTTGAAGCACTTTAGCATCATACCCTACACATTTCTTTTCCACTAAGAAACTCCAGCAGGCATGCAGATTTACAAGGCTAATTCTCATTAGTGTTACTGGTACTACAAGAAGATTAGCAGATGCATCAAGGGAAGAATAAGCAAGTCCTACGTGGTCTTTCTGAGCAGCTGAGTTGTCTCAGATTTGTTTGGCAGAAGAGAACCCTCCACTCTGCTACCCCATAATCTGCTTATTTATGGGATCTACCATTCCCTTCCCCACTACAACCAGAAAGTGTCACTTTATAACAGATTCAGTGCAGCAACTGATGCAGGGGCACTTGCCAGAGGAAAAAGCTATTTTACATGACAACCATGTTTCTCAAGCATATCATAATTACTTAGGCTCAGTCTTATCTATAAAATCTACCCTCAAGTCCTCTCAGCAGGTCTCAAATAAAAGAAAATTGTCAATTATATCTGAAGAGTTAGCTAATAGATATGAAAGTTCTAGGTTTGGTTAAAATCCAGAGACAGTGGATTCATTTACAGTTCAGAAGTTCTGCAGATCAGTTCTTATGGATCAATACACATGCCAGAAGTAAACAACTAGAAATTTCCACTGGTTTTGGCTATTTTTTAGAAAGAACAAGTTTCCCTGCTTGTTCTTGTTCCTGTGTTCCCTGCAGACACATGAAAACATGAAAAAAAAATGTCCAACAATGTTAACAGCTCTGCTACAGTTGTCTGTGATGCGAATTAACACAGAGCTCCAAGACTTATCTGTCCTCCCCACAAAGAAAAAACATAAATGCTGAGGATTGGTCTAAATCCAAACTGAGGACGCAAAGTGTGCTGAGTTTTAGAGGGATACCGGATTACGGAGATTAGCACAGTGTGAACAGCTTGGAATCCTTTTCACAAATTAGCATCACTTTCACTACATTAACACTTACCTAGCAAGCTTGCTGAGCCCGAGTACTTGTTTGTTAGGAAGGTAGCCAATATGTACCTAGACAGAGGAGAAAACCATTAACAGAATCAAAACGCTCACTTCCAAATGCGTGTGAAACTCATGCAGAGAGAATGAGATCTGCATCCACCCCAGAACTAATTCTGGAACAATCCAGAAGTGGGATTCATACAGTTCCAGCATGTGGGAAGGACATGCCACCATGCAAGCCTGGAAGATTAAGGAGCTACCAAAGACTAAATGCCTGGTGAGGTCACTGTCCTGGTGAAGAATACGTGAGTTTTCTGAGCGGGAGAAATACCACAGCTTTTCAAGAGCCAAGGCTTTCAAGTGCTTTACCACCAAAATCAGGCTGCGCTTGCTAACTTTTTTAAGGCCAACTGATATGTTACTGGTAGTGCCAAAGATTACTGTATGATTAAGTCAACTTCCAGCAGTTGAATGCAAATTTACTGAACATTAATACTGCACTATTGTGAAATAAGTTCTTACATAAACAAATGTTTGCATGAGGAGGAAGGGGGAAAAGGCATTTATTTGCTTGTTTTAAAAAGCAACACAGGGTACTGAATTCACATGAATTCACAGTTGAAGCAGTCTGTAAGCCAGCTTTATATCACTGTACCAGAGACTTGAAAAATTAGCCAAGATACAGTAGGGGAGTATCATAGATTCTCTCTTAGGGCTTTGCCTAGAGACCCCATCTCAGCATCCTGTTTTGCTGTACCTGCAATAGAGGTACCACAGTGCACCTAATTACCTGGCTAACTTGCTCATTCCTATCACTTCTGTTGGGTAATCAACCCACTGACACCTGAAAGACATGAAACATTTCAGATCAAGTAAAAGACATAACTCAGAAATCAGCGTTGAATCCTGTTCCCCATCCAAGTATCCTTGTGAATGTCTATTTTTAAGATAGAGCTGCAAATACAGGACCCACTGACCAGCATTTGCAGGCTGTTTGATGTACCCAACAGGAGAAGGGTTAGTCTGAGAATATTTAGAGACACACCAAGTCATTTAGCAGACCGTTATATGAGCAGGACTGACTCAGTGTTTGCGAGGACATTTCTCAAACCACCCAGGCTAAACAGCTAGATGTAAAAAGAATGCATATATTGCCACAGTAGAATAGAATAGAATATACACAGTACATGTAACCAAGAAAAACAGACGAAATGGAAAGCTTGCAGAGAAAAAGAAGTTACTTTGTTTTCTACTATAAAATACTAACAGCAAGGAAAGAAAGGAGACAAAACAGAGGTGACTCCACTAGGTAAATTAAGTGGTTTGTCTTCACACGCTTTGTTTTGGGGAGATGGTATACTTGGACCATACATGGCACTGATCAAGCTTTACAGAAGATGAGCACTTGCACTCGCCAGCCCAAGTACTTCATGGTAAAACAGATGGATTAAAATAAGCTCCATCGTTCTGTGTTAAGGTGGGAGTGAAGAGGCTGAGATGTGCAGATGTGATTTCCAACTCCAAACACCTCACCACATTTACAGTGCCTAACTCGAGAAGATTTTTTAAGGTTGTTGACACTCCAACTTCAACATCATCTGTTACACAAGCCCCCCATTCAAGGGAATCCCAACTGCAGTGGCCTCCTGCTAGTCATTTCTGAGCACAGCCCTTCTGACTGTGCTTGCTTATTTAAGACAGTGCTGCTAATCAGAAGTTTGTGCCATTTGCAGGGGTTCCTGAGACAAATATGCACTAGATAGCTCCGAGCCAGCAACGTAATCCATGACAGAGCAGAGCCAGCGTGCAGGGTGAGCAGGTTTAATATTGAGATGCCTGCCCCGAGGGTTGCTGCTGCTTCACAACGAAGAGCTTTGATACGAAATGTCAGAAAACATTAGATTATTTAGACTGGAAAGGGTTGAGCGTTATGTTTTATGGGCTTAAACAGAAATACAACTCACTTTGGGAAGATCCTCCTCATCTGTATTCTAAATTGTGTATTCTAAGCTTCTATTCTAAATATTAACTGCTCAAATCATAGTCTAAGTGGTAAATAATTATTGTTAAAAAAAAAAAAAGTTAAAAAAGCAGCTACAAAGTCTTTTGCATGTACTTCAGGTCTTCTATCCTGTATGCCAGTATTTATTTGGGGAGGAAGAGTTACCTTTCCAACAAATGGAACGAGGTGATGCTCACACAACGAGAACATGTCTATGTCCTTCACAATTACCATCTCGTCATGATCTTCATCAAAGATGGCGTCATTCAGAACATCTGAAAGCAAACACTTGTATTAAAAATGTTACACGTACAAGCACAGAAAGTTCTGCCAGCCAATAACCAAGAAAGCTACACATTTGTGCTGACTTATCTCAAAACGACAGATTTTAGGGTGCTTGGTTTGCTTGAGATCACACAGCTGGCACAATGCTATGTCAGACCCCTGTGTGCTATGCTGAAAGAAAGTTTATGGGGCTTTATTAAAAGTTTCAGCTTGTGCTAGGTTTGAAAAAGCCTAGCCTTCATGCAACTTCAGGCATTTCAAGGTTAATTGAAACTACACTTTATAAAGCCAGGGCTGAAGAGGAGAGCACATCTAGAAGTAGCCTTCCACGTGCCTCCACATCTCACAAGCAAAGCCAAGCAAGAGTTTAGAGAAAAGCTGAGCCATCACAGTCATTTCTCCAGGTCTGAACACCCGTGTCACTCTCTTCGAGGACACTTTGCACCCTGTTTCATCCTAACACACACCAGCCAGTGCCTCTGCACTCAGACAAATGTCTAGAAGAGGCACATCAGGGAGAACTGTGCAGTGTCCTGCACCGCAAGCAGCATGTGGATGCATACTCCAGCACAGCTCTATGTTTTGGAGTTACCAAAGACTATGAAAAAAAACAAAAAGAAACAGAGGTAGAGGAAGGAAACAGATCTTCTGGCAATAAAAGTGCTCAGGGCTTTGCTAGTCTAAAAGGTCAGCAAACAAAACCCTCAAATTTCCCAGATGTAACATTCCCCTGACACATCCATGACACAGGCCACAGCAGATCAGCACTGTCTCCACAAAGGCTGCAGGGAGCTGGACCATGTTTGGAGAGGTTACAAAGTAGAACAAGGGCCCAAGGTAAGAGACAGAGGCTTCTTAGGAAAGAATCAGCACTAGCTGCATAGAAGAGCTGTTCAGGAGAAAAACTCTGCAAACAGATAACCTGAGACCACACTGACTACCTGGAATTGCTCCCAGGAGCTGTCAGTGTCACTCACAGCATGGCCAGAAGGTGCAACCAGGGGCTCAGGGACTGCCCGGCTTCATCCAAAGCGGAGCTTGACACCTCCAGTGATGATTACAGACATCTATAGCTGCATCTGCTCTGTTTGCCTTTACACCCTCCCCTGACATGCACGTACACCTAATGGCTACCATCTGTTGCCGATAACGTATTATCATCGTGGAGCATTTTAATTTCCTGCTGGCTATCAGCGCTACACAGGTAACCCTGGAAACTGCGTGCACGATGTTCTGCCTGCGACTCACGTTCCTTCCTGAGAAGTGCTGACAACCTAGAAAACAGCAAGGCTGAACCCCAGAAGGCTTTCGATCTGGTCAGAGGGTAGGGAATAGAGGGCATGAAAGATGCCAGGGAACAACTTTATGTAGGAACAAGATTTGTTGCCATTCATCAAACATTAGAGTGTAGTTTACACTGAGCACTGAAGGAGAGGGGAAATATTTTTCTGTGTGTATATGGGAAGCACCGTAAACTTGTAAGACAACGCATTCAGCCAGGAATAGCCACAATCTGAAGCAGAGCAGAATCCTAACAAAGGGAAAAGGAGTGAGAGCAGCAACCTAGTTCGTCCCTCCCTGACAGGGCGCTCTGCAAACCTGCCATTTCCACAGCAGAAAGGCAAACAGTGGTTTTATGAAACCTGCTCCTATGCACGGCGTTATGAACACAAAAGCCAAGCAGATGCAAGAAGCATCTCCGGAGTGACTGCTGATGTTATTAGACCCCCAGCCTGGCTCAGAGCAGCATGGCCGGGAGCGCATCAGAGCCTGATGGTAGATATGGATTTACGTCAGCACGCGCGCAGAGCAGACAGTTCGGAACAGTCGGGAAGGGCCCCGCTCTCTTTACAAGTCACAGTAATGTGCAAGACAGCGTGAGGCCCCGTCCAGCTCAACAGAAGGATCTGCAACTCCAAAGTTGTCAAACATACAGTTTTTAAATATAGAGGATGGATTTCTACAGATTTTACCTGAGGAATCTGTTGCTGCGCTGAAAGACTGTGTTGTATTATGGAGAGAGCTTTTAGCCCTATTTTAAGGCTGGGAAAAAAAGGAAGGTCAAGTGACCTATGAAGTGTCACACAGGCAACTTGCGGGTCAAAACACATCCTTCCCATGGGTAAAGTAACTGCACAGGAACACAAAGGTCATCCTATCCTTGCATAACCTCCTCCTTAGGCTACAACCCAAAGCCACAGCAGTTTGTGTAACGCACGGGGAGTTTTGGAGGAAGGTAAACAAGGAATATATGTCAATAACATAATCATGGAATATATGTCAATAACACAATCAGGGAGCTGCAGGGTGCTTTGCCCTTTTCATTTATATAGATGTTGGATTTGCCAAATATCAGCAGTAAACTGCAGCCACAGATGGCACCTGACCAGCTACATAACTTCTGCAGTTGTGCCTGCAACGATTTCCATTTGATTTTTAGATTTTATAGTTAGCAATAGTTCTTCCTTGAGAAAGAAGCACCAAGATCCATCAAGAAACAAGCTCACCATTAGCCCATCCAATAATTTCTTCTCAACTGTCAGATGATACAGGGGAGCAAAGGCAAAATAGAAGATGGGGTGGGA
>NW_010581309.1:0-10344 GCF_000705375.1 Tinamus guttatus
TACCTTGTGGTTTATTTTATTAATTACATCAGAAAGACTTTAAAGTTAGTCTTTTGATTTAGGTTTAAGCTGCTTAATAAGACAAAATGACAGTTAAATCTGGCATTATTTTAAAAATTGCTCAGTAACATTCACTTACATTCATCTCTGGCCTTCATGCGTGCAATAAATGAGTAGCTTTTATTTCTTCGATAGTTTTCGTAAGGGTCATCTAATGCAACTCCCACTCCTTTATATTGATCCCATTTGTCTCGGATATCTCCTCCTTTAATTGGGTCCTGAATCCCTTGTTCCTTGGCTCCCAATCCACCAGATCCACTCCATCCTACAGAAAGGACAAGCACTGTCTTCAGAGCTCTGACAATAAGAACAACAGCACCCAAGATCGCAGAAACATTTGGGAAGCAAGCTCAAAATCAGTTTGATACTGCAGGGTAACAGCCTGAATAAAAACAGCCAAGCTGTCCCACCGATTTCAAAAGTAGCAACGTGCAGTGGTTTGTGGGAGTTTACGAACATCAGCACTGCCACTGAAAACCTCTAAGAGGCCAACGGGAGGAAACAGAGCAATCTTGCCAGCCAGTCCTGCTGACCTGTGCTATCAGGGGGAGAAAGAGCTCAGTAATGTCTCTTGGACACCAGGCTTCCGTATCCTTCCCAGAAAGGCAGATCTTGCTTCATCTCCTCTGTACTTCCACCTCGGAATATACTTACTGTGACCCTGGGAGAGCAAGGTCTTGGAAGGGACCATAGTTAGGAACATTGGTGTAATTGTATCCAAGAGCTGGGTGCCTCATTTTGTTTCCTGGTTTGTGAAAGATGATATTCAGGGAAAAAAAGAGTTGAAAAGCTCAAGGACATTGTCTTACCCATTTTCACTAGCATTTGATGGCCTTTATTCTCTTCTCCAAGTCTTGATTCTGGTATAGGAGGCCCAGAACTGGACCCCAAGCCAGCAGAAGAACTAAGGAAATAAAAAGAATACATTAACCAGAAGAAGGCAAGACTGTTCTGACACAGACACATTGTCAGACACAACGAGACATCAAACTCATTCAAGTTCTGCTAAACACAAAGGTCCAGTTTAATTGCAACCTCACTAATAAACTGTAAGTTAATAGGAAGTTATTAGATTATGGAGTTACGGATGCCAGAAACACTCTACCTGCACCTCGTACAAGTTAGGTTCCTTTTATGAAGGCATAGGAAACCTTCAGAGCTACACAGCTTTTGTTCAGACAAATAGCCACAACACAGTATTTTTGTGTATATATAAATATATACAGCATGCAAGTAATGCTCCCAAATCTGCCTGCCATCTTCTCTTTTGTCGTATTTGTTGAGATGCTTCATATGCCCAGGTGATGAGAAAAACTTATTTAACGGAACATTTCTGAGCAACTCGGGTAAAAAAAGAAGGAAACAAACAGCTGCTTACGGAGGAGTGGGACTGCGAGACCGCGACCGGCGTCGCCTTCCTGGGGAGTAGGACTTCGATCGCGACCTCGACCGTGAGCGCGAACGGCTGTGAGAAGAGCGGGACCTGCTCCTGCTCCTGGAGGAGGAGGGCACATGAGATCGACATGAGCGCACATTACAGAGCAAGCAGAGCTCCTCGTTCAGCTCTGAGGGGCTTTTTCACTCCAAGGTTCAGCCCACTGCACTGTACCTGGACTGAGACCGTGAATAGGAGCGGGACCGAGAGCAAGAGCGAGATCGGGACCTCGAGTAGGAGCCAGATGATTTTGAAGAGCGGGAATTGGACCGGGAGGACGATCGACCTCGGCTTTTCGAGCGACTGCGAGACCGAGAAGGCCCACTGCACAGACAGAAAAAAAGATCTCCAGTGAAGCTCTTAGGAGATGTGCAAGGAAGGAAATACTTTTCATCAAGTTCAGACTGCACAGGGGCACTGCAGACAACCTAGTGAGAACCTGACAGTGTGTCAAGAACTGTTTCCTCCAGAGCAGACTAACATTCGAGCAAGTTAAAGCTCAGAGATTCCATCAACACTCCTCTGAACAGATACTCCCCAAGTATTTAGTGTAACGTATTATGGGCACCTTCCAAACGAAGAGCACACATCAGAGGGCAGCAGACAGGATCGCTCACCTATTTCTCTTCTCCTGACCTTTCCTCCGCCTCGCTCTCATTTTAGCTCTGAAGAATTCGTACAGTCCATTCTGCTCCCAGCCTTCACTGCAATAAATCAACCACATAGAACCAACATCTGTGAAAATTCTACGTTGGTCAACAGAGAAGTTCAGGATTTCCACTAGATTTTGTAGGAAACAGAGGGTCTCGGCCAAAAGGTCTCACACATCTTGGTGTAAGATCAGACAGTGTGTGCAGATTAAAACAAAACAAGAGCATTTATTTTCAGCATTAGTAGAACCAAGACACAGGCGAAGGAAAAGAGAGGCACTTCTGTGTTTGAGACAGCTTCTTAGGGCATTTTCCTTACCATATTGTTAGCTATACCTACTCTTACCTGTTTCTAGGCCTGTCATGAGATGGTGGACTATAAAATGCCTCAACCGCAGCCAGGAGTCTCTCACTGGGGGGCATTGGGGGTGGAAGACGTATATCTTTAGGATCTAAAGGTTTATACTCATGATCTTCAAGCTGCCGGAAACAAAACAAATTACATTTGTGTCATGGGGTAGCTACCTGTAGAGATAAATATAGATTTAACTGTGAGGGACCTCACAATTCATTACTGGATAAAAACATGGTCCAGAAATAAGGATTCTGCAGCTGACCCAATGCCTTCTGGAGCTGTCACTACCATTTTGATTTCAATGAGATTAGCCAGCACTGCACCTGTCGAAAGCTGCATTTTGTCTACCTGGCAATCCATTTAAATGCTCCATTTACCCACCTTTGTGGTAACAGTGCCTGAATGGAAACCTGGCAAAAGCTGATGCAGCAGCAAAGGCAGAGATGGAAGAGACTATCTGTTCACCTCAGACACAGCATGCAGAAACACGGATACCCCCAAAGCAGCTGGCATCCCCAAAGAGGCTGAACGTTTTTGCTCTTGTTCTTTGTTTGTATGTGCCACATTACGGTTAAAAGGAAAAAAAGAAATCCTTGCAGGAAGAATCCCGAACAGAGCCCTAGTGCACAGCGGCCACACCAGGTCCCTCTGCCCACCTGGAAATCACTGAGCACTAACTCAAACAAGGTAAGATTTTCAAGGGCACATTAGGCATTCCCGTGCGTGAGCTGAATGGCATTCCAAGGGGATGCAACACTTGAAAATGTTACCGTGTTCGACACAACCCCTGCCACAACCTTGTCTGGCAGCTGCTGCATGGAAAGGTGTCAAATCATAACGTAACATTTGAACATGGACCTAAAGCTGACCAGGGCATTCCGGTCTTCTAATCCTAGCAGCCAGGGCCCATTTCAAGCACTTACTTTCACAAGTGGAGCCATAAGTCCGGCGGGAAGGTCAAAGTAGGGAACATTTGGCACCAGACTGGGATCATCGTGGTTCATGTGCGGGGGCCCTTGTCGCCGCATGTGAGGAGGCTGCCCGTTATTGAAGCCGTGCGGCGGAGGCCCGAAGTCGGGGTGCTGCGGCCCTCCCCACGGAGGGTGCTCGCTGATCCCGGGATGAGGCAGTCTGTGACCAGGGTGATGATGAGGAGGGCCCATTTCTGCACAGAGCAGGAGGGGTAAGGAGGTTTGTGTTAGCTTTAGAGAAAGGAAGGCAATCCGAGAGAGCTACTTCAAACAGTGCATTTATCCTAAAATAAGATATATCATCATGGCAGCTAGGGCCTTGAGCATCAAGAGAAGGAACAAAAGAGAAACAGAGCTGTTACGGGGCCACGCTCACTCCAACCCCACAGCGTCCCTCTCAACAACTTGCACAACAACAGGAAACTTTAACTAGAGGCGCTGTTTGCTTTGGAACAAACTGTGGCCAACAAGTGCTGCAACAAGAATATTCTCAAGAATGAAGGGTTTTAGACGCAGGGCAGCTCCCAGCACGCTGTTCCCGAAGCCTGAACACGCAGACCTGGACTTGATTCTGTCCCTACACCGGGCAGGAGATGTAAACAAACAAACGTGGCAGAAATCACCTCGCACCAACAGCACTTTGTTTAAAGGGGTGTTTTGAGAAGAAGCAGAGTTAAAATCCTGCTAAAACGCAGAAGTGAATGACATCTGCCCAGTCCCTGATGGACGAACCATCTGCCACAAAACCCGGCGTATCCTGCTGAGCTCATTGCACTGTGCAGGAAAACGGGAGCCTGGAAATGAACCCCGTGCTCCAGGGGACAGGGCTCTGCAGGAGGAGCCCTTGCAGCCACTGTCCGACCTCCAGCCAGTGCCATCTGATTCATCTTGCAGAATTTCAGTGTAATCTCTGCTGTCATTGCCTCGCTGCTTTGCTAATTTTAGCCACCTGTTTCAGCAGATCCGCTCCTCCAGCAGCTTTACTTGAAGCAACAAAAGATCTGGGTCACAACTACAATGCCAAACACAGCACCGTTTCTGAGCTTACACCTTAATTCCCCCAGCACAAGAAAAGCTTTTTTCCCTACTTACTGACATAACTCTGTTAAAAAGATGCATTTTCAAAAAAAGTACAGATTGTTTTCATAAAAAAAAAAGTTACAGAAGATATCCACAATCCTAAATGCATAAGCTTGAATTCCTTTTTTTTCAGCCTTTTTTTGGACTTATAGAATCATGAATATTTTACACTTAAAACAGCAACTCCTACATTTTAAGCTTAAAAATGGCAACCTAATTGCTTTTTAAGTGACTTGTCATAGGGAACTACAAGGACCTTTAGACTTTATGTTGATAACAATAATTCTAGATTAATCATAACTTGTGAATGTGAAATAGAAACTAAATCAGAGTAGAACTGTATCAGACTTCCAAGGAAGCCTGCAGCCAACTCCTAGCCACAAAGGCCAGGCAAGACAACAGAGCTCTCATCTATGGCCTGACATGCAGGAAATCCAATCTGCAGGCAGGGGGTTGCTTTTGACTTCTGGGCTTCAAGATTTTAAAAAAGAAACACTTGCAAAAGAAACATCCATTGGCATCCAGATACTGCAAACAGAAAAGGAACCAATTCAGACATATGCTGCCCTGAGTTTGGGTTACAGTTTCTGGTTATCCACATCCCACCAAGGGAGGCAGACTCAAAAAAAATGCAAAGAAACATCAGATTCTGCATGTTATATAGCGGCCGCTTCCCAAACCCCCCCAAATCATTGTTGTTCTGGAAAACCATTCCAGTCCTCCAAGCATCAGCTGTCACCCCAAAGCACTAAATAATTTTGCAAGGGCAATCAGCATTGCAACGTAAGAGAACCTGCCCTGGGACACACTTTACCTTGAGGAAAATCCCCCTGGGGGTAATCAAAACGATGAGGATAAGGAGGCCTTTCAAAGGGATGGCGAGGTGGAAAATCATCCTGCATGAAGCGAGGTGGGAAGCGGTTGAAATTATGCGGATGCGGGGGCTGGTTGAATTGGGGATGTTGCTGATGTGGAGGAAATGGGCCTCTGAAGTGAGGTGGCCGCTGCATTCGAAATGGAGGTTCCCTTTGACCCCCACCCCATGGAGGTTGTTCGTGCTGGTTGTTCCATGGTGCTTCAAACTGGTTGTTCCAAGAAGGATCTGGCTGGTTGTTCCAAGGTGTCTCTCGCTGGTTATTCCAACCTTGATCTCTCTGTTCATTCCACATTCCTTCATGGTTGTTATTCCACGGAGGACAATGAGGAGGTCCCTGCTGATGAGGGTAAGGACCCTGGTCAGAAGACTATAAAAGCAAAGAACATAATAAGAACAGTCTACTTTTTAGCCCAGCTATAGCCTGAAACAATAGACAATATGCAAAGAGGAGAAGGATTCTCCAAATGCAAGGTCCAAATAACTGCAACTGCAGAGAAAAAAATGGAAAAGACCAAACTGCCACTGAATTGAATGGCAGCGTGCTCTACAGAGTGACTCTTGTCGTTCGGCTTATTCATAAAGGAAAAGTGGTAGGTGACAAATCGTCAACCATAATTTATTCCTTGCTTTCAGCTGTGAGAAATTTTTGGCTGACTCTGGAGTTCTACCACTGACAGCTTGTACCATTCTCTCACAACCAAGGTGCTCTTTCTGAATAGATGAACGCCCATCTCCCTCTATACCTTGTCTCAGAACCATGTTTAATACCTGTTGTTGACCCCAGGGTGCAACAGGGTGAGGCTGGTCAAACCAGGGTGGTTTATTTGGCGGAATCTGATCATGAGACCCGGGGCCACGCGGTCCTCCTGAGGCAGGATCCTGCACTCCAGACCCTGTAGTGTCATATTCTGTAGAACCAGACAGCGGCATCTGAGATTTACCATCATCTGGAAGAGAAAGGAGAAAGTTATAAGCATCCAGGTCACAAGTGATTACTAAAACACCAGACCTACAGCTTACTCCATCTGAATTTTCCTGCATGTGGTCCATGCTCAGCAGAAATCTGCTACTGGGAGAGAGGATTTTTGATCTCAGTCTAAAATGTGCATCTTTGGTCCAAGACTGTACCAACTGCAATCTCCAGGCAGCTTTAGACTTTCACCTGAGACAAACCAGCATCGCACAGCAGCTCGCTACTAAAAAAAGCAGTAAATATCTCACAGTGTTGCCACCCACTGACTTCTGCCCGTGTCCTGGGACAGGTTAGTACCTGCTTGCGTAACTGGAACAGACGGCGGAGCGGTGTTTGGTGCTGATGTGGGGGCCTGTGGTGGCGGGGTTGATTTCACCTCATTCTCTAGCGGGGGCATTTGTAGTTGCTGCTGCTGCTGCTGCTGCTGTGTTAAACTGTTCACAAATTCTTCATGCTGAGTCTTCAAGTTCTGTATCTGCTGCTGAAAGGCTACCTGTACAGGCTGTACTACCGTTGCATACTCTGTGATCAAATTTGCCTGAGAAAATTAGATAAATTAGGAACATTTTCCAAAAGTTAATGCCGCAACTGAAGCAGCTGTCCTAGTTTCTCAGACAGAAACTCCTGTATCACCCCCCAGCCCCTCCCAAGAAATACATGAAAACCCAGCAGGGTCTGTTGGCAGAACAACATACTCTCAAGAGGAATCTATGTGAAAACTTACAAAAATGTTCTCTGCAGGTTAAAACCTGCCATCTGTATTAAAAGCTACCTTTCAAGAGCAACTAAAATCAACAGCTTTCATTATTAATGCTAAAAATGACTAACTCCTGCTGCCACAGTAGGCTTAGTACATAAAATTTTAAGTTATGGCTTTCTTTAGTTACTCTTTTACCAGTTATGCTTTTCCATAAGAAGAAAATAAGCTATAGACTATGGACTTGCATTTGTAACTACCCCGATGCACTTTCTGAGATTGTATCAGCAGACAAATCACTGAACATTTGAAATAACGAGGTTATGTTTTACATTATTTTTGTAAACCTTTGTAAAGCACAAGAAAAAAAATACTATTTACATGTCAAGAAAAAAGAAGAGCAGACAGATCACTGAACATTTGAAATAGCAAGGTTATGTTTTGCATTATTTTTGTAAACTTTTGTAAAGGACAAGAAAAAATATACTATTTACATGTCAAGAAAAAAGAAACATTTCTAAATTTGTTCTCAAATGTTTATATAAGTAAGTGTTAGTTTCTCTTGTGGCTAACCTGGTACTGGCCAAGTCCAAGAGCCGGGCTCTGTAACTGCTGAATAATTGATTCATCAAAGTACCCATTTTTCTCCCACAGCTGGAGAAGCTGCATAAATGCAAGAGCAAAAGGTTGTTAAAAATGATGGACAATAGAAGAAAAATCAAGGCACAGCATTTTTATGCCTCTAGCTTTGTCAAAAGGCCTAGCATTTAGTAACTTGTCTTTGGAAGTACGAAGGACCTGAAGGTATTCATCATCATGGTAACTTTTAAATAAAGCCCAGGTACTTTTTTTCATTTAAAGTTATCATTCAAACATGAATTTAAGTACATTCTGTGACGGAAAGGCCATGCTTGAAAAATCTCAGCAGTTCTCTTCTGTCCTCATATTTCCCATATGTCTAGCACTAATCGGAGAGAGCAAAACGTAGCGTTAAACAAAAACCAGCTACTTACTCTGGCGATTTTCTGTTGCTTATCCTCCTCCACTGCTAGGAAACTGGTACAATAGATGGGCACAACCACCTTCTGCAAAGCAGCCAGAAGGTCTCGTGCCTGCTTCCGCTGGCTTCAGGAAAGGAACGAGGAGAGTTATTGCCTTTTACTAGAACAGTAACACTAGTTCTTTACATTTCTGTACGGACTTATCTGAAACAAGCATACACAAAGTAGATGAAGCTGAGTATAGTTATTAAAAAAGTTCTTACCAGTGATGCAGTACATCATTGATCAAGTAGATCAAATGCAGCCGGAGCTCGAAGTGGGCTCCTTCGGCCGTTATGCGATTCCGCAGGTGCCCAGCCATCAGCTCACAATGGGCAGGAGACTTTGCATTACTAAACATCCAGTTTTTGCCAGCCTTAGAAAAGGATTTTTAAAGTATTTTAAGTTAGGATGTGAACACATCAGACTTCGGACTTGCTAAAACTGAAATAACTGCAAGGAAAATATTCAGTAACAGCTGCTGTCTCACGTGCCATACAGTGCAACAATAACGTTGCTATTTTTAACCATACAGTCTCAAAATTCAAGTTGCACTTATCTCCAACACTACTAAAAAACAAACAGTTCAGATTTAGATCAGTCATTTGTTCCATGATCAGCTTACTTTATCTTGCCTATTCTGAGGGTAATTTCTGTCCTATTTCTTCACAATCAGTAGTTGCTTTGAACTACTTTATCTAAACCCTAACGCAGCATTAAAATTGGTGCCCCAAAACAGTTCAAGATAGGGAGAGAGCGATCTCTTTTTTCCATTAGCACAAATCAAGTCCCTCCATCCCCCCAGTCTAGCACAGGACAAATCAAGGACAAATCAAGTCCCTCCATCCCCCCAGTTTCCAGGGAAGAGCCTCTTCTCCAATTTTTGAACTGACTTCCATGTTCTCAGTAGCCAAACAGAAGCAAAGATAAAAAAAATCAATTGCGAGTGCAATGAAAACCTTCTGATTGCCTTTTGTACAAGTAAGACCCCCACGTCCTTCTTGGTATCGTATTCATAGTTTTATAGTTGCATTTCACCAACAAAGACAGGAACAGACCTGACATGCAGGGACGTTCACTTACCGAGATTGCGTCTTTTGTGCACGTGTCAATTATTGGCTGCAACAAGTTGTCAAACTCATTCATATCTAACTGGGTTTCCTCTAAAACTTTCTGCATTTGTTGTTCAATTGCAAGGGCTACTGCTGATGTAACTTGCTCCTGAAAGAAAAAACAACAACAAAAGCAATTACATTGCAACCAATGTATCCTTGTTGTCTTAACCTTAAGCAGTCATCTTGAAGACCAAGCCCTTGACCTCCAACGTGATCATGTATAAGTGTGTTATTTCTGAAAAAAAAGTCTCTTCCTGCTCTTTAGGAGAAATATTGTTTATTTCCACCTCCTAAATCTCTCCTTCACAAGAGCCGATAACTCCGCCAGCTGCTAGATGCACAGCACAGTCCGCACGAGGATCCCCCCTTCTCCAGAGACTCTTCAATTCGGTACCTCCAAAAGCAAAATACAGGCTGAAAAACACCTAAATGGAGCACAGAGCACCATCCCGGGCCAGCCCCAGGCAGAATCCACCTGTGAGTGCTACAAGCTGGAACACCCTGTAGTTTTAGGGAGCTGCAGCATCAAATAAAGGATAGAGTTACTCCTTTGAGTGCCGCCACCGCTGTCCCCCTCCGCAGCCACTGGACAATAACCCAGACGGCTCCTTGTGCCAAACCGACCTGCCGCATGGCGAGGAGGTGCTGCTCCTGCTGCTGGAGGTTCCACTGGCTCTGCTGGATGAGTTCCTCCACGGAGGGAGTTCCCTGAGGGGCCGGGATCGGCGCAGCCGGCGGCAGCGTCGGCTGTGGCAGTGGCTGGATCTGCGCGGGGGCCTCCATGTCCTGGCTCTGCTTGCACAGCACTGCCGGGGGGACGAGCACCGTGTTAGCACCCAGACACCGGCCACCAACAGCCTAGGGGGAGCAGCCTCCGTGACAGCCGAGGCGGGGGGATGGCGGATGGGGAGGAGAAGGAGCGGGTTAGCGAGGAACGACCCAACTGGAGGCCTGGTCAGGATGGGGGGGGCGCTGTGGGGGGACACCCCGCTCTGGAGGGCACAAGGGCCTCCCAGCGCCCCCCAAACGGGGGTTGAGGAACCGTGAGGAGCCCTGGGAGATCGGCCGAACCCTGGGCGGCCACGAGGGGG
>NW_010581309.1:18617-36753 GCF_000705375.1 Tinamus guttatus
CGTTGGCGCTGAGGCGGCCGTTAGCGCCGCGCGCCCCGCGCTGAGGGGAGGAGGCGCCGCCGGCCCCGCCGCGGCCCCTTCAAACCCGCTACTCGTTAAACCGCCTCGAAACCCGCCCTTGGCCCCCTCCGGGGGGCGCTCCCGCCCCTCGCGCCCCTGAGGGGAGCGCGGCGCCGCCCGCGGGTTGAGGTAAGAAGAGGGGTTAAGGGAGCTCAGGAGGCACCCGGGGCGTTTTCTGGGCCCCTCTTACAGCTCCCAGGCCCCGCTGAGCGGAAGGGAGGCCGGAGAGCGTCTCCGGAAACCAAAACCACAGTCACCACAGCAACCGAGCGAAGGTCGCAAGTGCAAAGCAACGCTTGTTCCCGACCTTTGAAACGGAGCCCAAGAAAGATGTAGCACTAGGTATATTAAAAGGTGGGTGAGTACCTGGCAAGGAAAAGGAGGGGGTTCTACAGTCTATGTCATCCACACGCTCCTTCAGCGGGCATTTTTAGATCCTGGTAAAGCACCTATGAAAACATGCATTTCAGGCCGTGGCCATTCCCCAGAGATTCACAGATGAGCTACTTCATGTCATTAATTGGGAAGAGATGGCAATATATTAAGATTTTTTAGTCTTAGGATGGTGAATTTTGTAAGGCAGTTAGGAGCAATCAAGTAGCAGACAAACCAAGTTCATGCAAAAATGAGTAACACAGCCGATACACACATGCACCAGGTAAACTTCATTTGAACTTGTTTACAAAATTGACAAAAAAAATCACCTTTTAAACTTATTCACATTTGTTGGAGCTCACAGAACTGGTTATAACTAACATGCTGAAATAAAGATTGTCAAGCCTCATCTCACCATGAATCACATCCAAGTGAGTTGACCTTTACAGCAGAAACGAACTAGGTAGGTAACAAGATGTAAAGCCTGCATTCCGAGCGAGTTCCCCCGGTGATCTGGTACCGCCAGGGAAAGGCCGTGCCCAGACTTACCACCCTGTCAGCAAAGTGAGCAGCAGCACGGGCTCGGTTTGCTGCGCTTAGGTCACTGGAAAGCAGTGATGAACTGTGGGCAGCACCTCCCTGCGCGCAGCCCGTACATACCGTGACTTGCGGCAGAGATGTAAGCAGTGGAGAAAAGGGTGGTTAATGTATTAGGTGGAATGCAAGACTTTCCCTCAATTTTGCCCTACATTAAATGGCCTCAGATGAGCACAGACCCTGCTCTTAAGTGAAGACCATTCAGAAAAATGTGAAAAGGGTAACAAAGCAGGGAGAGAGAGTAGGGGCTGGGCAAGAGATCCTTAATACGCAGTGTTGTTACATAAACAAACCAAAATATCAAGCATTCCCAGGTTTTTAGCCTTCTAGCTTCAGTTTTACCTTCCTGAAGTGGAAGACACAGTGAAAGACACCAACTTTTCCCAGCTCTAACACACACTGCTTGACCTCATAAACTGCAGAAGGACAAAATGGAAGTAAACTGAAAATATACTTGGAAATATTTTTTTTTTTCTGGCTATGAAATTTCATTCCAAGACGTCAGAATTCAGAAATGGAAGCAAACAGACATCAGCAAGATGTAAACACCCAATACATTTCAGTACCAGTCAGATCACAAAAACAATAGGTCTGAACAGGAATGACTTAAAAATAAACCATACGTTAACACCTGTATTCCACAGAATGAACAAACCTCATGTATACCAGGTAAGGAATACCCTTCTTAAGTCATGGTTTGATATTTAAGAGCTTAACTCTGCTCTCAAAGGTAGTAGAGCTTTTACCAAGGCAACATCCAGCCCCAAAGGATTAACAGAATTAACATCACTAAAAGTAGCAACATTTTTGGTGTTTTGTCTCCTCTCCTTTCCCTGAGGCAAAAGCCCACTAGCGGAGACTGTAGAAAACCACTTGTCCCAAATGTTAAAGCAGTTATAATTAATAGAAATTCTTAGCCTTTTATACTGAATCAGGCCACTTAAGATGCTTAACAATTAAGAACGATATATTACAAAATTAGAGATGAGAAAAGGTAAGCTCTGATCTTTGAGGTACATTAACAGTAATTGGGTTATCAGTTTCCAAACTCCGGATGCAACCAGAGCCTAATTAAAAAATATATATATATATCTCCAGCCTGTGTGACCAAATACCACCGCGTCCTTGGAAGACGTCTCCCCCGCCATAACGGGCGGCTGCGCCAGGGAGGATCAGAGGGGATTCAGCTTCCCCACGCTGCGCCAGTGCGTTCTCAGCGCCGGTCATCACTTAGCTTGACTGGACTGACCAAACTTGAAAAAATAAACCAGATAAGTATAAATAATTCACAAACTGGTTTGTGCAAATTTTTTTTTATTTCCACATTTATATCACAATGTGTCCACTTAAAGGACCAAATAGCAAAGTTGCTCCCTTCTGCATCCCAAGAACACAGAAGTCTAGTTACTGTACATTCACTAAGGCTCTTTGTTTTTGCAAATTGCGTTTATGATGGATATCCATAAGGCAAACAATATCTAAAGGAATGGTAACAAGTATATTTCCAGCATACAAACAGGCTTCCTTTTTCCCTCTCACAGTACAATTACAAACTTGTAGCACCCTCATTACATTTAGTTTCTAGAAAAGGTGATTGGAAGGGAAAAGGAGGAAAAATATTTGGCTGGTCATGGTGGGATCAAAAATATCTTTAAACATCTAGTTTTTGCAGCATTTCTCAGAGACTGGATTTAAACTGAAACCAGACTAAAATACGTGGATGCCTATGGAATGTTGAGCTGAAGCCGGTTCCCCGACCTGCAGTGCAACACGTGCTGTTTAAAACCCAATCTCCGTACCACATGACTAAAAACGCAATCATGTTCAGAGATGTGATACAAATAAAACTACAGTTTTTGCACATTGTCTCTCAAATATCTCATCACTGCCAAATAAAAACCCAAATCAAGTCAAATAAATAGATGCATATTTTGTTAAGGTAACTTCCACAATTTTCTCTGTACCTGCCTGTAATAAGATTCCGGCATTCAGAAAGTGCTGGAAATCATCTCTGCTTTTTGGGGGCTAACACTTTTTATAGCTGTCTGGCTATAGAGTTTTGAACTCAATTTGTCAACTTTGTATGCCTTCCTTTGCAATTGTTAGTAAACTGGTAGCAGCATTTCACAAAAGGAGAATTTAAAGGAAAGAGCTGTAAATAACCAGCTCCCTGACACCCTCTGCTTGTTGGGCCTGTTTGTCCAGGACAAGAGGCTTTCTCCATGGTTAAGTGGCAAAGTGTCTGCCATTTTTGCTAACTGCAGATGTAAAAGCATTTTAGCAAAACTGTACTCAGTCTAGGCAGACATAAGGCAGGATGTTCAATCTACCATCGTCCCCGTGTGGATCTAAAGATATGCACTGTGTCCAATCATACCAGTTACCCTGTGTGTCGTAACAACCGTTCACGCCTGGCCAGTTATGTTCACGTATTCTGTCGAGATCATCACTTGTGACCTCTCTTGTGACCCCAGGCAAGTCTGTAGGTTTGCTGTTAGGAGCTAGAACATGAGTCTTTCTAGCCTCTTTTCTAGTGCTTTCCTCCTGCTTTAAATACTCAGACATGAAGTAGTGAGCTCCTGGAGTCTGTACTCCTGATGAGGACAGCAAGCTACTCTGTCTGTTTAAATATGACTGAATTATTTCATTTCTGGATAACTCCTTCCAGTTCGTTTGTTCAAAAGGGCTTTGCAGGTTGGGTTTTTGCTCCTGCTTTTCCGTTTCTGTCCTGTGCTGTTCAGTAAGTGCAGGAATTTCTACCTGCAAAGGATCTTTCTGTGTTAAAGGTTTTATCTGTCCTGTCATGGGATCAAAAGTAAGTTTTCTCTCTTTTAATCTCACAGGTTTCACCCCCGTTTCCGTGACATGCCCATCCAAGTTGACTGTGTAGTCTCTAGGTCGGTACCTTTTCTTCTTTTTGCTATCGGAACCTGAAGCAGCATCATCACTGTCCATTTTCGAAGCGTCCTGCGAAAAGCCCATATGCGGCGTGAGAGATTCCCCGGCATGGGCGCTGGTTTTGCAGCTGGGAGCCGTGTGCTGTGGAAGCGTCGCTGCCGGGTGCCTGTGCTGGCTCTCGGGAGGTACCTGCTGCTCCTGCCAGTGCTGAGACGCCTCAGGTACTGATTGCTGAGCAAACTCCAGTCTTTTTGCTGGCATTGGAGGTGTTGATGGTTGCATCAAGGATGGTGGCGGCGAGGGCACCTGTGCAGTATCTAAGAACTGGGACCTTTGAGATGGACTAGGCATCGAATCCTTTGGTGAGTACGTAGTATGCTGCCGAGCAAAAGTGTCGTGCCTAACGTTGCGAGGGCTAAACGAGGAACAGCGAGGACTCTTGGGCTGGTGCGGTCCTGGCGTTTCTTCTGATTTATCATGCTGCTGAAGCACCGCAGTCTTTAGCAACGAGGAAGTGCTTGATGGTTTTACAAGTCCTGGAGAACTGGTGTGAGGTTTTACAGCGTTTACAGGGATCTTACTGTGTTTGTCATTTTCACTGAGGTCTGTCCTGCTGCTTTCAGGCCCTGCATGTAGGTTTACATCTACAGGGCTAGGGAAATTTTCAGGACTACCTCCAATTCCATTTGTTGGAGGAGGTGAAGAGTTTTGTAACACTTCATGACTAGCTTTGGAGACCTTGGGGGCAGGAGGGCCCTGATGCCCATCCCTATGTTCACCTTTCCTTTTCCGATTTCCCAACTTCTCTGTTTTTGGGGAGTTTAGTTTCTGGATATCGTTCCTGCCCTTCAATTCACTGATTGGCTTTGACCCAGCCATGGCAGGAAGCGGTGCTTCTGGTTTGCAGTTGTGGGCACCACCATTTGCTGATCCCGGTGGATTCGGCAACCCTCTTGGCACCGGCTCATTCGGCGTTACAGGTTCTATCAACTTTTGCCAATTCCGCAACAATTTCTTGGCACGCTTGGCAAGTTCCTCATTGGATGTCTTCTTCCTCACCTCATTGATAAGCCTCCCAAGCCTCGTTTCCTATAAAGACATAAAAGTTGTTTTACAAACACATATCGTTCTAAACATAGCTCTGGCTTCAATTTTAAGAAATAAAATCTACTTTTTGATGCTTACCCTAATAAATACCTAGTATCAACCAACAAAGATTTATGAGCTAAGTTAATTCCTTGGGGAAGAATTACTCCAGTTGGTCCAACACACTGCTGCACAACACAACACCTACTATAGGCTTTGAATCACCCTGCTTTTGTTCTCTGCCTAAAGTACCAAGATATCAGAAAAAAAAAGTTTTTTAATTGTCAACAATCTTGAAAACAAAGGTGTAAGCTCTGACTTTAGGAAAAAGTGTCACACGAGGCAGAAGAGTGTTCATCACAATGACAAAGACCTGCAGAAAGAGGCATGAGGAGCAGCGAGAATCTTAGCCTGGCACAGTAACTGGTTAACAACAAATTTTCATTTCACAAATCCAGCTGGCCGAAGTGTGATGATGTCTTTTCTTCTTCCTCTGCCTCCTCTACCTCACTCCCAATATCTTGAAAAGACATGAAAGACCAATTTAAACGAGCATTCCTAGGATGTCCCACCTTGAGTCAATAAGCAGAAAGAAGTGAAGTGTTTGATTGTTCCCAACGCATACTTGAAAAAAACTGTTCCCCAGTCAGTTTAATTAAAGAAAAGCACTTCAAAGGGAGACACATGGCCTGGACTGAAAGAGATGAAACATGTTCTGATATGTATGTTGAAATACAGCTGGAGCTGATAAAAATCTACACAGGTTTCGGCTTCTCCTTCAGCTTCTTTCTTTTCTTGTTGGAAGAAAACATCTTAGTGCTGTGCCTGGCACTTACGGAATAGGTGTCCCGTCTGCAAAAGCGACGTGCTTCCAAACTTTGGGTCCAATCTGAATACAAAAGGTAAACTGCTGGCTCAAAACCTCACTTTCTGCAACACTGCGCACCTAGACTCAGAGCTGCCTGGATTTGGCACAGCTCCCATGCAGCAGGGAGAATGCTGAGCTGCATCCGCGGTTCTGTCACTCGGACACCACATCTAATCACACGTCACAACACGGATGATCACTTGCAGGTTATAAAAAGCTGTAGTTAAGGCAAGTTTCCCCAATAATTTCAACATAAAGATTAGAAATATTATTATAATTTAAGCAGTAAAGCTTCTTTTGGGCTCTGTATGAACTAGATCAGGCATTGAAATAGCCTTAACCACGTTTAAGAGTAGTTTCATGGACTGCGTAACTATATTCCTCCTATCTCAGACTCTACTCCTTCGTCATCAAGCTGATGAGGAGGCAGCCAGCATGCAGCCAGCACAGTGAGTTTGCTGAAAGCACGAGAATTAATCGGTGGCGAGCAATGATTAATTTAGTGCTTTATACAAACAGACCTCGGGCTGCCCAGAACACTGATCTGAATCCAGAAGGAATCACCACGTACGCTGCGTGTCAGAGGAAGCATGAGGGGAACGACATACCCCCTTAATTGTGAATTGCTTGCAGTTAACACAGTTTCAAGAAAAGCACTACTAGAAAATATATATAGGCAAAAAGAGTCTTTTATACGCCTAAAAAACCAAGTGATGCTTAGAGAGCAACATACCTCAAGTGCCTCTTTGGTAATGGGGTATTTCTCCAGGCTGGAGATCACTTCCAGCACTGCCACCATGTTATGGATCTGCAACAAGGAAGACAAAGTCACTTCATGTTTCGTGCACAAGCCTTAGTTATCAAATGCAATTTAAGGCCTTCCACTTCATAATTACTGAAGCATCAATCCTGAAATTGCCATCATACTGTCTGGCTTTAGGGAGATGATTGCTCGAAGAATAGGGACAAGGACACTTTATTGACCTAGTTGGAAGCCGAAGGAGCTATGAGAACCATGCCCTTATATAAAGCTAAATTAAGTATTAGCACTACCACCAGTGTAACTTACACTAGAAAAGTTCTGAGACCCCTAGACAAGGGGTTAGATAATTGTCCAAGAGCCTAACAGAAACAAAAATGCCAAATGGACCAAGACGAGGCACCAGTCAAAGCAGAAATCTCACGTTCAGTCTTTCACACACTCCTATTGATTTATTCATGTCTCTGCTCCACAGTTTTGTTCTTAATATTGGTGCTTCTTGTAGCTGCATCAGGAAAGAGCCCAAAACGCAGGTCTAAACTCCCTGGAGTTTCAAACCAGGGTGCCCAGTAGGTGTCCTCACACCATCACTCAGCACCGCACAGGCCGGGCACGTCCCGTGCTCCAAAATAGCCACCTTAATAAGAGGCTGGGACTCGCGCTAGAATTACAGCCCCAACACGGGAGACGGCGACGAGCGGCTCCAGAAACGCAGGCTGTCCCAACAGCGTGTTGGATTTTCGGTTGTGCTTCACTGCTGCTTTTCTCTATGCATGAAGAAACGCCAGGTGCTGCAATCTCTAGATGTAGAACATGAGCGCGACTTTAACAGTTCTGGTGAGAAAAACTGAGGCTGCACAGAGATCCAGAGTTCTATTAGCTGGCGTTAAGAGCACGGAAAACTGGAATTTCTAATTCACTTCTGTAGACAGATTTAAAGACAAAGGAAAATTTGTATCACAGTCTCATTTATTGCTTAATTGCATTGGTGACTCAACTGCTTGCAAGTCCAATCTTTCACCAAGGTCCTCTGCAGGGATCCCCTGTTCTGCGAAGGTGGTTTTGGAGCAGCTTCAGGCCGTCCTGCCTCCCCAGCCGTGCTCCTCCCAGTGAAACCGCGCAGGTTTCTTAGCTTTTTAGGATACCTTCTACCCTTGTATTAAGCAACAACAAGGAAATCGGGAGTAAAATTCTCTCTTGTTCTTCAGATAACCCTACACATACACAAGGCTCTTGTACAATCACACTAGGATCTCTTCAAGTTGAAGATACTTAAAGCTGTCAGCAATGAAGCATTTCAAATTTTGAGTTTATAGAGAGACTTAAAAGTAAGTTTACTACTTTGATTAGATTTCTTACAAGATATAAAACATTCAAAGGGGAATTAGTTTGTCAAGATTCTTTCCTCACCACACTACAATGCCTCTGCAGATATGCAAAATCTTACCAAAGAAAGTCACATCTGCTTAAGTTTTAATGCAACAAGTTTTTTTTTTTTTTTTTTTTTTTTTTTTTTTTTTTTTTTTTTAAGACTTGCAAAACAGATATTTATCCCCCTCAATATGTTATTTTAGGTTATGAATCTGGGTGCAAAAAGGCTGTGTGCTGCACACACCAATAATTGGTACAGTTATTTTTACAGTTACTGGTAATCCCCAAACATTCACTACCTAAACAACAACCTGATAGCAGGAAAGGATCATTAGTCTATCAAAAGGTCAAGATGGGGAATGCGATATGCTCATACACACACATCTACAGAAAGATGAATTTGGCCAGGGAGTTTCCAGCAACAACTTTGCTTTTGTTTCAGAACACCCAACAGGCACAGGCGGGTGACCCCCGAGTGCTCCCCACTACCATTTAACACCAGACTCCGGGTCTGTACCAGGACTGATGCACTTATTTCATTCCCTTCTTTAAGGGACATACGATACCAGCTAAGACAGCGAAGCCGGACTTAGCTGACGAGTTTGTGTTGAGCATTTAACTTCTGACAGAAAGCTCCATTTCAGATTCTTCACACATCTGTGACCGCTGCACCGCTGCTGCAAGGAGCACGAGCACTCACACCAGAGATGAACTGCAAGCTGCTTGGGAATTCTTCACCTAAACTGGCATAAAGTTGAGTTTCTCATAAAAATCATGGTCTGTCCAGAAATTCCCTGGGGCATTTGTACCATTTTTATTCTTCAGTCTTCAAATTACCATTCCACCTTGCCCAGGACAGCATCATTTTGTTGGTTAGTTACAAACCCTGTCGCGCATCCATGGCCATGCACACCCGTAGCCAGGGAAGGACAACGTGCAGCCAAGTCCTGGGGCCAATGTGAGGATTGCTGGAGCAGCCGGGGGCAGACGACGCGAGGGGAGGCCTGCACACAGCTCTGCCTTCTGCGCGGGTGTCCTTCACGCAGCAGCATCACTCACACCTACGGACACCGATTCCTGCCGCACGCTGCTCTTTCTGATCACCGCCAGCTCTTGCCCGCAGTAGTGAGATTTTATAAACCTACTTCAATGCAAAATAATGTGAAACACAGAATAAAACAGAAGAGATATGCTGCTATTCAAAACAGGCTTTATTTAAATGTTGTGATATTGATACAGTAGTATGGCGTGCATTTAGCATTTGATATAAGCAGCACTTGATAGCAGACTAACAACATACAGGGCATGCAGTTAACGAGGACGCCCTTCATGCAGCGACACAGATGAGACGGGCTCAGTTAGAGCTCAAGGGACAGCAGCTCCCTTGCAAGTGATCTGGGAAGAGTTTTATCTACCCGCAGTGTGGCATGATGTTGCCTGAAGACAGGGTACACATTCACAGAAATGTGTAATGTGAGGTATCATTCACAGAAATGCCAGAAAGAACCACATCCTACTTTGATCACAGTTATTGAAACTCTTTGAAAGTCACTTTGCTAAATGGAGTCCATATATTCAGCAGTATACAAGAGATTTCTTTGAAGGCAGAGACTAGATTTCTAGTGGTCGGTATTTAGTAGCAGGACAGATCTCCAAAGACGATGGAATCAACAGTCTACATGTTTTTGGCTCCAAGTCAACCACTACAGTATCTGCTGTGAGACAGAAATGTGCTGCCTATTTAAATAATTACTCCCCTCCCTCCGTGGCCATTAGTTCTACCTTTTCTTCTCCTAATTTAGCCTGCAGACTGAACTAAGTATCAGATTAAATAAATGCCCGGGTCAGTGGAGGGAACACAATGGAACCGTCTCTCATCTCCAGGCAATGCTGGGTGAGAGGAAGAAAATACTTTTTTTTCTTCCAGAACAGAAAAGCTACTGAGCAGCAGAAAGAAGTACTGCAGAGCACTCGAGTCAGGGAGCTGGCAGGACGGCAGAGCACATCACACTCGCAGAACAACAGCTACCACGGCGCGCTACAGCGAGACACGTTAGTCCTGCTCTGCACACCGTACCAGCAAGGAATGCTACAGGAATCGGAGTCAGCTGGGACTCCACGTTCATCGTGAGGAACCACGGTTCAGGAAGAATGTACAAAAGGAAGAGGAAAAGGCTTGGAAACACAGTTCATCAGAAAAGGCTCGAGTACTCCGCTCACATGCTATTAAAAAAAATGCAGATATGGAGGCAACAAAGCTCGAAACCAGCCTTCCTGCAGTTCCTGTCTTGTATAGTTATAGTAAAGAAAATGGTGATCAACTGCTTTCATGCTTATTGGCCTAATTTGCAACAAGAGAGATACTGATTACAAATTAGGAATAACTAGAGAGGTAGTAATGTGCTGAAACAAGCTCTCAAACAGTTTCTGTAATGACTCTAGAGGTTTAAGAGCAGATTAGACACATCTGGAAGGAGCTGTTTGATGTACATGATGCTGCTTTGGTGAGGGCAATGAACCATGGAGCTTCATGAAGTCCCTTCCAGTCCCACATTCCTCCGATTCACATCTGTGGAATAGATGCTAAACATCAAGTATTAGAAACATGTTGAAACAGATGGGCTCGTTTCTATTCAGTCCTGACCAATTAGAGTTGACTCAAAATACTTGATCCTAAATTCTGTCTTCTCAAAGACAGACACCCAGGCCATTACACAAACATTTGTCTTGCAAAGGGCTTCGGACAGAGCTATCAAAACATAGTTCATAATGATTGAAGGAGGAGAGTTGTTTCTGGTAGCTCAGAAATGCAACAAGTTTGGGGAGAAATAACTCACAGTATCCTTTCAACTGCAGTTCCTAATACAGAATTTATCAGCATGTTTATAGGGAAGTTTCGTGGCTTTGCCAAAACCAAGATGCGATAATCATTGGAGTAACCCTCCTCCTAGAACCACTGCTCACTAAATTCCAGACAAAACGCTGCTGCCCATCGCCCTTTTCCAGAACCCTCCATTTTCCTCCAAGGAGGGTGCATGTCCTTGGGAGACTATAACCTGTCTGGGGAAGGAGACCTGATGAACTGCTGATAGTGCCTGGCGCTGGAACGGTCAGTCATTCCATCCAGGGACACAAGCATTAGCAGCTACTTAGGAACAATATGAGTTTTCTCCCCTTGGCAGGAAAAACCATGCCCCGGAGGGCTGTAAACACACAGATCTTGGGGCAAGCTGGCCGGCTCCTTGACTCTGAGAGCAGCTTCACTGCTGAGCCCGTCACCCACCCTGACCATAACTGCCCTAAAGAACTCCGTGCTCCTCGCACCAGTTTGTTTAAACATTGAGCACGTAAGGAAGCTGAAATCTGGTGCTCCCAAGGCAAGTTCAGTTATTTCTACAGATAATTTCATGATTTCTTCTTGAAGAAGCCCCACTGAAGCCCAAGTCCTTTGGAAATCCTCTCCTAAACCATCCAGTAAAGAAGATAAAAAACCAATGTCAAAAAAATCAACAGCTCAGACAAATGCACTGAAACTCCTGGACACCCAAGAGGGGAGACTGAAGGTTCCTGATGCAGTTAGGCTTGGTGGGGGCTTATTTCCTAAGGACCAACAATACGCACCCCATGTCCCACCTTTTCAAATACATTTGAAACAGAACTCCTGACCACCTCCTCTTATCTTCTTTGTTCCTTTTCCATCTCATTATGCTCCACTATTTAAGAGTTAACTGTAGTTTCCGCAAGGACAAGCTACAGTATTAAGGTTACGCATTTTTCTGGAACAGTCGGCACTGTCATTTATATTCAAATTTATAACAATTCTCCGTTCCCACCCAAACAGACTCACCCAGCACAAGCAGTGTTACATATTGACTGTACTACACAGCTCAGAGAAAAGCTCTGAAGTGATGACTCAAGTTACAGAGAGAGATCACTGGTTGTAGCTGCACAGGAAATTTGCTCTTTGAAGACAAGCTGTGAACGTGTGTTACCATCTTGGGGGAAAACCCGTGCTCCTTCTACCTTACGGAGGTTCCACACACAGCAAAAAATAAAGTAAATCAAGTTAGACCTGCGGCATAAGCTCGACTCTCCACAAGCTGATTCTGCCTGCAGCGGTGTGCTAGCAGGGAGCTCTGTACATGTCCTGGCTGTCACTCTTAGACCAAACTTCCACCTCTGCACAATCTTCTTTACAGAACACCTTTTCAAAACACACCCAGACGACTGTTGTTGCTACTGACAGACTTGGGCGCAAGGTTTCCCTTCCTCTCCAAGATCCGAGTTAGAAAGCCACTTTGTTCAGGAAAACAGAACTAATTACATTTCACTTTCAGTGATTCCTCAGTAGAAATTTTAACCACCTACTGCTTAGACACGCTGAAAATTGTATATTTTATATTAACAATCACACTTAAACACGCACAGCTGCCCCACAGAAGCCATGCCCCCAAAACACTAGCATGTTGTTAAATTTAGCAGATTATGCCTCAAATTGAAGCAATTTGCTAGCACTTAAATATTGTTCCAAATGCTGAGAGCATCAGTTACCTGCAGAAAGAACAATTTAGCTGTTATAATATTGAATAAACAAGCCTACAATTACATAAAGTGAATGCAATGTACTTACCTGTACCTTAAATATCTCCTCGAAGACCAAGTGCCTAACTGGGGCCACGTCGCACCGTATGTTATATGGACCAAAAAGTTTATTTGAAGTTATCACTGAGCACAAAATGGGTGAGACGGGCTACTAGTAGAGTGTTATCAGCTACAACAGACATGTGTTTTTTAAACTACGCTTAGGTCAATTTTTAATTCCAAAGCTATTACATAGGAATAGCTGTGCTCTAAGAGACATGTTCCTGAATTAATACCCAATTATCCCAGCAGGCAGAATCAGCTCCTCCTTTCCCTTCCTTGCAGCTTACCGCAGTCCCTGAAAAGGAGCAGCCTGCTGGACACCTGCAGCTGCTCCAGGGAGAAGCCAGAGAAGAATCTCCCCTCCCAGGATTTCGAGGAGGACAGAAGAAAAAAGGCCTGAGGTGCCAGGGAACAGCACCGGGGAGCTTCGGTCCCTACCGAAGGCCTGAATTGGTGCAGCCAGCCCCGCTGTGCACCCTCCCGAGGGAGGCCGGGCCCGTCCCGCGCGCAGGGCGGACGCCTGTCACCCCGGAGCGCCGCGACAGGAGCCGGGTTGAGCGGAGCAGCGGGGCACCGGGGCCGGTCGGAGCGGGTCCCGCGTGGGGCTGCCTCCTCCTTCCCCTGCTCCGCAGGCTCCCCACGACCGCCGCTTCCCCGAGCGCTTCCCTCGGACCGGCCCGGTTTGGAGCCAGGCTGCCCGTGCAGACGGGACCAACGTGCACATTCCACACGAGCCCGCTCCATTTCCAGCTACGGGGGGCATCTCTGCTCGGCACTTGGCGGCGGGTGCCTTGTGTCACCAGTTGCCCGTCCGAGACTTCCTCCCGGGCGCCTGCAAGGGGAAGTGGCCCCGCGTTTCCCCGGGACAACTCGCACGGCAGCTCCGCCACCGCGTCGCCAGGGCCACAGCGCACAGACCCCGCACCTTGGGACAACGCGCAAGGCGCGGTGACAACACCGAGCCAGCAAGGGAAACTGCTACTCCAGAAGGCATCCACTCACCTCAAAAAATACACAGGTGTGGTTAACTTTGACAGGTAACGTACTGCTCTTTCCAGGAGCTCCCAAGCCAGCAGGGAATCGGGAGGAAACAAAAACACTCCTTTTCCCAGCCCCGGTAGCTGTTCAGCAGTGCTTCAACACCCACTCCTGCTGCCACACCTGGGCTGGCCCCAGTCACGATCCTCCAGAAAACCAACCAGCAGCTCATCTAGATCATAAACCTACCTGCAAAAACACAGGGTTTTCCTTTCTCCCTCAAGTCCTGCTCAATTCCCCAACTCTGCTCACCACATGACCCTGCAAATTGTTGCGCTAGCACCCATAGAAGGGGTGCGCGTAGAGGGAATAAGCAGTAGGTGTTAAACTACTACGGCTGCCGAAACAGGCAAATTACAGCTTAAGAGCTAGTGACTGCTGCCATCGTCACTGCAACCTGGAGAACTTCAAGGAATTAACAGGAGAGAAGCAATTTCGTATTTCCAGTGCTGAGCCCCACAGCTCTTCTTCCGCTCACATTTTGTCTCAGCAGCCCCAGTTGCAAACTCTGCACTAACAAGCCCGTGGGCAAATGGAAGGTTTCAACCTATTTGAGGAAGGTTTCCTCAAATAGGAAACGGGTTGCACTATCGCCAATAACGTGTTGGTTAGGACCATGTAGGCACTTGAGTGAAAATGGCACCAACTCACACGAGCTGAGTGCAGTTTCTATGCAAGTATCACAGGCTCATTCGCAATGTATTGCCAGGAAGCCAAAAGCCAGAAGTTTCCAAGCTATTTGAAGAGAGGTGAGCAGGAAAGCTCCAGAGCAAGCCCAAACAACCGAGTTCAAGCTGATCCAGCTGTTGAGGATACAGAGCATCGAAACGCAAAGATGCTTATTTCAAGTAATTTAAAAATATCAAGAAACTAAACACACTGGGGCCTGTTGCAGCAGGCACCAAGGCTGGAGCGATGCTGGACGGGCCACACGGCGGGCTGCGCTCACCTGCATGGAGCAGCACACACAAAACACTATCGGTTGCCTCGATACAGGAGATGTGATTTGAAATCGCTGTCTGAAACAAGACTGGGCACAATAAGGAAATAAGCAGAAATTGTTAAGAGGTGCAACAGGCTGCAGCCTCTCTGCACACTGCAGCTTCCTCAAAACTGATAAGCTTATTAGCCCTTGCAGAAAAGGATAAAGCTAAATCAAAAGCCATGCCTGCTCTGCTTTCGCCCACACGTCCCGCTTCTCAAGACCCTCCTAAGTACTGCGACCCTTCACTCCTAACGTTAATGTTAGGATAGCAGTGCCTGCGGCTCCTTTTCATGGAGCATTGCTCCCTTAGTTTTAAAAAAATTCAATTCTAAAAAGCAAATCTGTCACTGGCGATAGCAGCTTTTGTTTCTAGGACTTTGATACTGCAATCAATACAAAAAGCAGCGGTGGAAGCATCGTTAACTACGCAACTCCTGCGTCAACTGGAAGATCATCCCAGGACAACATGTTACTTAGCATACTACAACACATGGACCAATTTATCATTCATAACTCAGGTCCTGGACTTCCTGAAGGACTGGGCAGCAAGGCTGAGACACTGCACTGACGACTGCCTGATTTTCAACCAACTCCATCCACACAGCAAAATGTAACGGGGTGCTACTTGCAAATCAAAACTAGATTTGCACCAGTGAGAAGGGTATTAATGGCAAATAGCTAAACTGTTGCCTAATATTTTAAATAAGGCAAAGACTGTTACACATTCAAGACGAGGAATCATTCAACTGCAAGCACAATTCTAATAGCCAGTTGGAAACGACAGGCTTTCCCACAGAGGGAAAAAATAACCAATCTCATTATTCCCGACATCAGGTAATAAACTCCCTGAAGACTCCAGAGAACGACTTAACAAGGCAAAGGTGCTCGGCTTGGTGGAAGAGGTGGCTTCTCAGCACGCTAAACCCAAAGGGAGAGAGCCCTTTCTGCCATAAATGAGGAATCTCCTCCCTGTAAGCGCTCACACAAGCGCTACAACAAGGTGTCAGACATCTCCAGACCCTGTTTGTGCTCAGTTCTTCCGGGAAAAGGATTTTCCATCACTGGGGGGATAACACTAGCCCCACAGCTCCCTCCAACGCGAGCCTTGCAGCACTGTCGCTACCCCACGAGCTCTGGAAGGAAAGCCATGCTGAGACTTACTGTTTAAGTAATGCAGCAGCAGCATCTGCCCTCATTTTTGCTATCCCAAGAGGAAAAGGCTGAATAGAGCAATACAAAATACCCGGTATCTTGACTGGTTTCCCAAACGATACAGTATTTTAGTCATCTATTTCTTACAGGTGTCCTTTGAAATAAAGATCAAATGTGTAAATTCCAAACTAAGTGCATGCAACTAAGTTATAAAGCACCTTTTATAGCAATTATTAGAAGATCTCTCAAGTACTAAATGCACCTGTACAACATTGCTCCTGATTCGGCAGGGTTTCAAACAATGAAAAGTTGGTGCAGAAGACGATTGCTGATAAACAAGTAGTATTGAAAACCTGGGGAAAATATTATTTTGAACAACTAAATTTAACACAGGTGGGGCAGCTTTTTTTAATTTAAAGCAGGACCTCAGAGTTGCTCAAGCTTTGTGCAACATCAAGAGCTTTCCACTCACACTGGGACATTCACAGAAGAGCTCGTATTATTTCACACAGTGAAACTGAAATTCAAATCATCCCAAATCCAGGCTCTCCAGGGAGCCTCTTCCTCCTCACCCTCACAAAACTGCACTGGCCCTTTGCATGCTTGGCAGGATCAGGGTTGTTTTCACCCTGCTCCTCCCCAAAACCGTGCAGGTACCACACATGGCAACAACTCTCCTGGAAAAGCCTGAGTGAAATCCGGGCCTCAAAGCCTGACTTTTGTGGCAAACACAGAATTTACGGTAATGAACACCCGGAGCGTGAATGCAACCACTTCTTTTAACACCAGATCCCAAAACGCCAGAAGAAACCAGCCACAGTTGTCTGTGGGCGCCAGCGGCGCTGAGGCTCACAGCGGCATTAACTTCCTACCGTAGGAAGGAATTATCGGAATAGTTTTATACTTTTGCACCAGGACTCACGTCAGCTTTCATTCAGATTTTACTTTTAAAAGTTTTTTCTCTCCCTTAGGAAAAGGACAGTTTTCCTGTAGCACTGTTTACCATGTATTCTACAGACTTCTGAGGAAAAAAAAGCTCCAAGATCCAAGTCTGCACCAGCTAACCTCAACTTACGCCACCCCTGCCCTGGTTTGAAGAGGTTAAAATGGAAGGCAGCCCCCTGCATTTCTGAACAAGGGGCTGATTTTTCCACCATTAATTATTGCTCTGGATAAGTATCAAGTATGTAGCATTACAAAGAATATATGCTACTCTTTTAGCATACGCAGCTACTGACCTGTGGGCAGCTCAGCGCTGCTGCCGGCCGCTCAGCTGCCCTTTGCCGATACCTGTCTGGTTATTTTGGACCCCCTCACTGCAACCGAGCTGGAGACATTCTCAAATGTGTTGGAAAATACAGCATTATTTAACATTAATGGGTGGGGAAAGGAAAAAGTAGCCATACGGCCACAGGAATCTGTAAAACAATACCAGAAATATAATAACCAGTGCAGCCCACAGCTTTAAAGCTAAAAGGAACCACGGATCTCTTCAGAGTTTTATTAAACTGGGTGAGCACTTGCTTCAACATTCAGTGAAAAATCTGCGGCCACTGAAGGAGAAGCCAGAACAAACGGAACTCATGAAGAGCGCTGACATTTCACCACGCAAAACTACTGCAAACTTGAGTAACTTTGGCATTCAAAAGAGCACAATTCCACTGTAATTCACAGCACCAGTAACACTCCAGCTCCTGACAAACGGGTATCTCCATAGATGACTCAAGAAATTACAAGGAGGGGGTGATTTCTCTTCAGTTTTCATGTCACACACAGGCTGCCCTAGAACGTTCCCAAACTGGAAGAACCTTTATTAGCTGCTTCAAGCCTGCAATGCACATCTAATACAGCAGATACTGATTAGGAGGTAATAAGCATGACTTTAATGAGCCTGAACATGGCCTTGTGTGCCCACTGCCCTGGAAGCAGCACTCAGTGCGACCCGCTCACAGACACCACGGGCACAAGCTGAGGACGGTCAAATCAAACTCACCTCATGTCCTGCTGCGGCAGCTTTATAGCCAAGATGTAAAAAAGGCCCAAGCCCGACAGGTCACAGAGTCCGCGGGCTGGACACAGAAACACGGGCCTGAGGAGCATGGCTTTAACGTGCCAAAAACCTCAGCGGGATTAAGCACCACCGGGGATGACCACGGCGTGTGCGTTAACCGCCAACCCCCTCGCTCGGCGGCTCCCGCACGGCCCGGGACGGGCGCCCGAGCTCCTCAGCGCCCTGCCGAGAAGGGCAAGGGCGAGCGCGGAGCCTGCCCGGCGGCTCCGCAGCCCCCGCGGCGCCGTGCGG
>NW_010581309.1:51462-114494 GCF_000705375.1 Tinamus guttatus
CCCTTCCCCTCCCTTTGGGCGACGCCGCGGCGCGGCCCGGAGCCGCGCGGGGCCTCAGCCGCGTCCCCCCCCGCAGGTGGAGGACGCGCTCTCCTACCTGGACCAGGTGAAGATCCGCTTCGGCAGCGACCCCGCCACCTACAACGGCTTCCTGGAGATCATGAAGGAGTTCAAGAGCCAGAGGTAAAGACCGGGCCACCCCCGGGACCCGCAGAGTCCCCCCCGGCCACCCTGCTGGCCCCTCAGGTCTCCATCCAGCCCGACGTCATCTGCTCCATCATTCCCCGGAGCCAGAATCCCCGGGGAAAAGCAGCTCTGTTGTTGCTGCCTGCTCTCAAACCACATCTGGGCAAGAGGCTGCAGCGCGGAGCCGTCACGGCGCGCGGCCTGGCCGGGTCACCCCGATCCTGGTCCCGTGGGAGCGTTTCCCTCCCGCCGCGGCCTGCGGAGCTTGGCGGTCGTTCCCTCTGCTCAGGCCAGTGTCTAGGTCCGAGGATCCCCAGCCTTCTTGAGAAGGAAGCAGATGTTCCCGATACCTCTGCAGTTGTCAGGGTCCAGCTGGTCTTTTTGGTTCGGACACAGGTAACAGACTCCTCTCGTTTCTAGCATCGACACTCCTGGAGTTATCCGGCGTGTTTCACAGCTCTTCCATGAGCATCCCGACCTCATTGTGGGATTCAACGCTTTCCTTCCTTTGGGCTACAGGATAGAAATTCCCAAGAATGGGAAGTTAAGCATACAGTCACCACTGACTAGTCAGGTAGGTTAAAGCCCTTACGTTACTCTAAATGAACTGTGGGGTATGTATCTCTATATAAGTGTCTTGCACAATTCAGGCTACATAGCAACATGCAAAACACGTTTTTGTGTGGTTCTATAAGAGTGGGTATAAATCTAAATATATATTCTCAAAGTTGTCAGCTTAGCCTCCTAAGCTGTGAGTGAGATTCCTGAATGAATTATCAGTGCAACCCCAAAGGCTTCACTTAAATTTGAAAACTGAAACTGTGATTTGCTTGACATGTTTACGTATAATGGCAGTGCGTGGTGTATAATATCAAACTCGAGGAAAAAAATCCTGGAAGAATCATATTTCTAGTCTTCCAGTGAGAAACTGTGAAATGTGTTTATGCATTAGGCAAAAAGAAAAAGGCAGGTGTTGCCATCCAGTTGTTCAAATCCCGCAGAGAAAGACATCTGTTGTAATATAAATAGATATGACTGGTCTTTGCTTCCCTTTTTCCTCTGTGGTTATGGAGTTGAAATAGCACTATCACCTGAATTCGACTTACAAACATATGGTTTAACTCTGATTAGCAGCAGTAAGTCTCTTTTTGATCTTAGTTCTCTTAGATCTCTCTGTCACTCACAAATTCAGCACCTTGAAGGGGCCCTATGTCGTAATCGTGATTGTAATAGAGAACTGGCAGTTCTCCTGAGATAAAACAGTGGCAGTAGAGGCTGCAGTGCAGATCATTTGGTACATTCGTGGCTTCCCTGCCCCTTCCAGTGGAGTGGATAACGTCGCAACAGTGAGGAGCTTCAGTGAGTTGGATAGTTTGTAAGACAGGGCTTACAGGATTCATTTAACTGGTAATGTTAATGAATACTGATAATGAACCGATAATGTTAATAAGGAAATTTATTGGTTATTTTTTTCCTTTCTATTTTATGTGTTAAAATCTCTTTTTAGCTGAACAGCTTGAAAATGCTGATGCTGAATTATTGCACTTGCACCTATGTCTCAACAAGTCCCCGTCTTGCATGTGTTGTGCCACTAGGTGCCCTCCGAGGCTGTCCCCAGCGCTCTCCCTGGCAGCGGGCTCCTGCTCCATTACTCCCAGGAGAACTCACACAACCACAGTGACTGTTCGGAGGAGTTTAGGCAACAGCTTCCGTACAAAGAAGATAAATCCCAAATTCCTTTGGAGTCTGATTCTGTAGAGTTCAATAACGCTATAAGTTATGTGAATAAGATCAAAACACGTTTCCTCGACCATCCAGAAATTTACAGATCCTTTTTAGAAATTCTTCATACTTACCAGGTAAAACATCTTCTATATAAAATTTATCGGTACTGTTTAGGATCTCTACGATTTTGGCTGTTGTGGAGGTAAGAGATTTTCTTGCTTAGCAAGATATGTTTTTATAACTACTTAACATCTGTGTGTATCTTTCAGAAAGAACAGCTGAACACTAAAGGGCGACCTTTTCGAGGCATGTCAGAGGAAGAAGTGTTCACTGAAGTAGCAAACCTGTTCCGGGGGCAGGAGGATCTGCTCTCTGAGTTTGGACAGTTCCTCCCGGAGGCTAAAAGGTCTTTGGTAGGTCTACGTGTAAGGCAGAACATTGAGTATTCTCTGCTTGTATGCAGATACATAAAGAAGCTTTAGCAATGCCAAATATTGTGGAAAAGCCCAGAGCTAGTAAGTGAGCTTTGCTCTTTTTCATTGCCTGGAATTTTACAGGAGACTTGACTACATTCTCTTCATTCTGTTCAGATAAACAGGGTTCTTCATTAGCACATTGAAATCACTATTTATTTGCTTCAGTTCACAGGAAATGGACCATGTGAGGTGAACAGTGTCCAGAAAACTGAGCATGAAAAGAATCTGGAACACAGTAAAAAGAGATCCAGACCACTGCTGTTGCGTCCTGTTTCTGGCCCAGCAAAGGTATCCTTTAACAAGCAAAAATTTAGAATACTCTAACATTACTTGTGCTTAGACAATTGCTTAAAGTTGTAATGATCTGAGTCTTTGGATTATGTAGGTGTTAGGTACAAGAAACAAATTATTTTATTCAATTTATTTTACAGAGAATTACTTAATGCAGCTAAAGGGAGTTGTTAAAGTATGCTTAAACATGTTTTGCTAACATGCTGAATACTAAATATTAGGACCTTCAGTATTAAGTATGAGGAAGAACTCCCTGAAAAGTGCCAGTTGATTGCTTCTGCAAAGGAATGTTTCTCTCAAATTCTTCCTCAAGAAGAATTATACCCTGGTATAGGTCAGCAAAGTAGGATTTTATAGCATTTGAGTCTGACTGCATGTTCTTTCAACAGAAAAAAATGAAATTGCGGGGCACCAAAGATCTCTCGGTAGCAACAGTGGGAAAATATGGAACACTGCAGGAGTTTTCCTTTTTTGATAAGGTCAGTATCTGGCTTGTTCTTGCATTCAGCCATATATAGGGTTTTTTTCTGTGTGTGTGTGTGTAATTTATGTGTCAGCATTTAGCACTTGCCTGACTTTTCAGGTATTGGAAACAGACTAAAGAAAAAAAAATTTTTGGAAGACTAGTGGGAAGTCATCATTAGCATTTTTTCCTGAATGCTTTTCTCTGAATGGATATTTTGTGCATATTGTCTTTTTACGTTGCTGTGAAGCTTGAGTTATTGCCACTGCAGCCACAGTTCAGCCAATGTTGAATATCAGCACTAAAACAGCAGGTCAGACGGTCTCATGTTTCTCTGCAATCTGTGCTTTAGGTGCGCAGGGTGCTGAAGAGTCAGGAAGTCTATGAAAACTTTCTCCGTTGCATTGCTCTCTTCAACCAGGAGCTGGTCTCTGGCTCTGAGCTGCTCCAGTTAGTTACACCGTTTTTAGGGTAAGTTACTGATTATCTTCCCTACTGTGCTGTGCTTTTTAGGCTTGGTTGTCATACCCTATGGTAGGCATCATGAACTTTGTTACCAAAGTTTTGATTTAACTTCAGGTCGTATCTTGTGTGTAGTACACCAGAAATTGAAAGCTAATCTGAAAAGAGAGGTTATAAAATCTGAATCTTTTAACCTGTCTACGCAGCTCCTAAGGAGCAGTTTGGGAGGATGGTTTCCTCTGCCAGAACATCCAGCTGACCGCTGTGCAAGCAGCAGGCAGCCCAATGTTCCACTAAACCATTGGGGCAGAGAGTTCCTGGGCTTTGGAAGGTGGTCTCTGTTCATACTCCCTCTTCTAATTTCTCAAAATATAATGTGAAATCTCAGAACAGAGTCATGAAACAGATAGATAGCTGTAGCTCTGATGTGAGCAAATGAACATTGACTCCTTAGTCAGTTAAGGGCAATATGGGTGAAATTGAGAACGGGAATTGTTTTTTTGCATGAAGTCAAAAGAACATGAAGCACTTCAGAGAACATGAAGCACTTCAGCTATGAAGCACTTCAGAGGGAACAGTAACACATTTAAAATGCTGGTGGAGGATTTCTCATAGTATTGCTAACTTTGCTTAGATTTCACCCTCACTTTTTGACATACAGAATGAAATAACTGTGTACTTGTCTTTGAAGGAAATTCCCAGAACTCTTTGCACAGTTCAAGTCCTTTCTTGGTGTGAAAGAACTTTCATTTGCTTCTCCACTGAGTGACCGATCTGGGGATGGGATGAGTCGGGAAATTGATTATGCCTCCTGCAAACGCATCGGATCAAGTTACCGGGCTCTTCCAAAAACTTACCAGCAGCCAAAGTGCAGTGGAAGAACAGCCATTTGCAAAGAGGTACTTTGTAATCCACCTGTTGAATCTCTGGTAGCCTGTAATGTAGCTTTTCCCAAAGTATCTTCTCGTCAGTACCTTCATATCTCCTGTTTTCTTGTGGTAATTTAGTGTTTATTGAAACACACATTGTACTTAACTTGAACTGGGCTGTTTAGTTTGCCACAGTTTCTGTATCTGGATTTTTGATGCTGATCAGTCAGCTTTCATCTTGGATTTATTATTCATCTGATTTATTGAAATAAGAGTATCCACATGCAGTTTACTGATTTTGTCTAAACCCATCTCAATTCACAGTTCTTACTTTAGCCTCTTTGAGTCTGTGTATGAACACAGATTTTCTCTTATAGACAAAAGATTAAATAGCATGAGATGAAACCCCTCTCCTCACAGAGTGGCCATTTGCAGAAAAGTTGTGAAACTCAGGGAAGAAGACTACAGGAATGAAACAGAAGTTTCAGAAGCAGAAGTTGGGCCCTTTGGGAACACTTCTGAGATCCTGAGGCTCTGCACAATGTCATGGCTTTGCACTCTTGCAGGTGTTAAATGATACCTGGGTTTCCTTTCCATCCTGGTCCGAGGACTCCACTTTTGTCAGCTCTAAGAAGACTCCTTATGAGGAGCAGTTGCACCGCTGTGAAGATGAACGTTTTGAGGTACCTCTGCTGTTTTGCATTGCTGCCTGTCGGAATGATCTGCCTCCTCAAACAGCAGAACTTCTAGTTTTGTTAGTACTCATTAGTTTGAGATAGAGGTCTTTGGGTCTTTTCCACTTGCTTGGAGTCTAGTATGTTCCTTTGAGGCCTGAGTCTAGTTCTAAAGAGCACGTTACCCTCAGGAGAACTGCTGGACATCCATGGGGTGGAGGCTGGAGCTTCTCAGCTCCACCCCACGGGCCTGGAATGGAGGCCACACACCTGGGAATCACTGCTCTCCATTTTCCTGCTGCCTTTTTCCTTACAGTGTGACTTCTTTGAATTCTTTAACAGTTGGATGTTGTCTTGGAGACCAATTTAGCCACAATACGTGTGCTGGAGAGTGTGCAGAAAAAGCTGTCTCGACTGACTCAAGAGGATCAGGAGAAATTCCGACTGGATGATTGTTTGGGAGGAACATCCGAAGTGATCCAGCGTAGGGCCATCTATCGCATCTATGGTGATAAAGCACCAGAGATCATTGAAAGTCTTAAAAAAAACCCTGTTACTGCAGTTCCTGTTGTTCTTAAGAGGTAATTCTCATTCTCCAGTGCTCACATGTCATCTTTAAGAAACGGATACAGGGTTATAAAGCTTGTTTGTTTTCCAAAAGTAGGTGATTTGAGTATTTCAGGTATAAACAAGTCACCATAAAAAGCTGAAAGATTCTGAGAAGGGTGCTCCAGGAAGAAATGCTTTGTGTGTATTTCTGTGATCGCCCTTTCAAACTAAAATAGATTGTACATTTTTGCAGATTGAAAGCGAAAGAGGAAGAGTGGCGGGAGGCCCAACAGGGCTTCAACAAAATCTGGCGGGAGCAGTATGAGAAAGCCTACTTGAAGTCTCTTGACCACCAGGCCGTCAACTTCAAGCAAAATGACACCAAAGCTTTGCGCTCCAAGAGCTTGTTGAATGAAATTGAGAGTGTCTACGATGAGGTGTGTATGGCAGCATCCACCCCCTTGGCAGCATTTTGCGGTATTATCTAAAGTTTCACCTCAAACCTGGGACCTTGCTGAAGTGGTAGTCAGTCAAAATGACAGTATTGCCAAGCACAGCCATTAATATTGGCTCATTTCTTCTGGCAGGAGTGCCTCTTGAGCATGGATTGGAAGGATCTTTATCTGTTTTTCTCTTGATTACAGCATCAGGAGCAGCATTCAGAGGGAAGAAGTTCATCCACAAATGAGCCTCACCTTATCTTTATCTATGAAGATAAGCAGATTTTGGAAGATGCAGCTTCTCTTATCAGCTACTACGTGAAACGACAGCCTACTATTCAAAAGGAGGATCAGGCCACCATTCGGCAGATCGTGCATCACTTCATACCTGAGCTGTTTTTCTCTCAGCCCCCTGAGCACAGTATTTCTGAAGAATCAACAGATGAGGACAGAGAAAACCATCAGGGGCAGAACCTGGATACTCCTGAGCTACGGAAGAAACACATGCCTGGGCCTCCAAGCAGTCCTCTGGAGGCCAAAGCAACCTTCTGCGATGTTACAGCTGCTGAGCCTCACAACACTCTGGATGATGTTTACAGTCTGTTCTTCGTCAATAATAATTGGTATTTCTTCCTCCGCCTTCACCAGACTCTGTGCTCCAGGCTCCTAAAGATCTATCGTCAGGCTCAGAAGCAGCTTCTCGAGTATCGGACTGAAAAAGAGAGAGAAAAACTCCTCTGTGAGGGAAGAAAAGAGAAGACCAATGATCCAGCCATGGAGCTAAGACTGAAGCAACCAAGTAAGAATAGTCCGAGATACAGTTTATTCCTAATGTTCTGGTTGCTCCTGCAAGGCTGTGTGTGTGTGTGAGTAACCTGGAACAGCAGGCAAGCCTGTGAGGAAGGCTGAGGCAGAAGCCTGTGCCATATTCAAGAATCATGGATGCAGCTAATTCCACTAATTCCACAGACAGCTAGCTTGTCATTTATCCCTCGAGGGATCTTATGCATAGCTCATACAGACCTCCCACAAGCATGCTGTTGTCAGATACGTGTCTTGACTTATTAATCTGTTGTTTTGATTAAAAATATAAACAACGACCAATTATTCATTTAGACACAGGGAGTCATGGAAGGGCATGAGAAAGGCTCTTAAAATCTGTCTGCACTCCCTAGGGAAATCTCTCTTTACGTGTGAACTGCTCTTGGTACTGAATGTCGTGAGTCTTGAAAGGTCTTGTCCTTTGTATATCTTGACTCTTGCATGCAATGAGTGACTGCTCTTTTCCCCTCCCCAGGTGAGGTGGAGCTGGAGGAGTATTACCCTGCATTCCTGGATATGGTGAGGAGTCTGCTGGATGGGAATATAGATCCAACACAGTATGAGGACACTCTGAGGGAGATGTTCACTATCCATGCATATATTGGCTTTACTATGGACAAACTGGTGCAGAATATTGTCCGCCAGGTAACTAGTTTGATAGCTGTGCTGTATGTTCGGGGGACAGCACATCTTCCTCTGTACACAGATAACTTCCCAGTATCCCATAACGCAGGAACTCACAAAGCTCAGGGCAAATGCATGGAAAAGTTGTATTTGTGGTGGAGAGCGCCAGGCAGCAGTTCCGTTCAGCTTCAGCTGCAGTACCGAATCACTTTAGGGGACTGAATGTTTCTGGCCTGTTCCAACATTTTCAGAGTTCCAGTCTTTTCAGAGTTGTGTCATTCCCAAAATAGAGCTAAGGGAAAGGAAAGGGCTCCTTCCTTTCTACTCAGTGTCTGTCTTCTAATTATAGTTCTGCTGCAGTTAAGGTACATATGCCCTTTACTCCTCTCTGTACCTTTTACTGTAATAAAAAGGGAGTGAAGCGTATGGAGTCTGCAGGCAGAGTCAAGACTTGGGTACACTGTCTGAGGTGTGATGCTGTGCTGGGTTTTGCACTCCTTTCATAATGTACTAGAGCTAAATCTTAGCCCAGACTTGCTGACTGAATCCCCCTCTTTTTTTAATGGAAGCTTCACCATCTAGTGAGCGATGACATCTGCTTGAAGGTTGTTGAGCTCTACTTGAACGAAAGGAAGCGAGGTGCTGCTGGAGGTAACTTATCCTCTAGGTGTGTCCGGGCAGCTAAGGAGACCAGCTATCAGTGGAAGGCTGAACGTTGCATGGCAGATGAGAACTGTTTCAAGGTAAGAATTTGCTGCCAGGGACTTCATAAAGTGACACTTGACTTGGGAGAAGTAGATTTGGAAGCTCCAAGGTGACAGTGTTAAGAGGGAGCAATATGGGGAGAAGGTCTCCAAAACAGCCCCGTGTCGTGGCAGACTGGCCAACTGGAAAGCCTTGTTGCTTTCTCCTGTCCCGGCTCATCTTGTTTATGCAAGTGCCATTGTCAATATTAAGTATTTTGACGTGGACCCGTTGTTTCTGTCACTTTATTACAGGTAATGTTTCTTCAGCGGAAAGGGCAGGTGATCATGACCATTGAGCTACTGGATACAGAAGAAACGCAGACAGAAGATCCTGTGGAGGTCCAGGTAATGCCAGTGACAGTGGAGTCTGCTGTGCCACAGCCAAAGCAGAAGTCTAGGAATGCCCTTCCTTGAACTTTCTTGTCCCAAAATGTGAGACTTTGCCAGGAGAATGAGTTTGCCTAGAAGGTGGGAAGACTACCCTTGTGGGGCTCTAGCCATTTATACAGCTGGGTATACTAGGAACACAGTTTTACTGTAAATCATCTTGGGGCTGAGTGGTGTAACAGAAGCTTCATAAAAAAACAGCTTGGAAGTGAACTAGTTCTTTTTAGCAGTGTTTGTTCTGATACAGAGAAATCTGACTCGAAATTTGTCTCTCTCACGCAGCACCTGGCTAACTACATGGAACAGTATGTTGGGGTAGAGGGAGCTCCGAGCAACCAGAACGATGGCTTCTTACTGAAACCAGTCTTTCTGCAAAGGTAGCTCCCTCCCTTGCCTGAGTCATATCCGCAGCAGCGGTGCTATTGCCTCCTTATTGCATCTGTGGCAATCATTTCAGGTGATGTGCTGTAACAACAGCTCCAGGGAAATTCACTCTTTGAGGTCTAGAGGGGCTGAAAAATGTAGAAATACAAAATTCATACTTGGGTTATGAGCTCTGTTAGCTTAAGAGACTGTGTAACCAAGTGTGACAAATGCCTCACGATCCTTGTTTTGTTCTAGAAACCTGAAAAAGTTCCGCAAGTGGCAGTGTAAGCAAGTGAGAGCCCTGCGCAGCGAGGTGAAGAGCTCCTGGAAGAGGCTGATCGGGGTGGAAAGCGCCTGCAACGTGGACTGCCGCTTCAAGCTCAACACCCACAAGATGATGTTCATCATGAACTCGGAGGATTACATGTACAGGCGCGGGGCGCTCTGCCGAGCCAAGCAGGTGCATCTCCTGTTACTCTCTCTGCAGCTCAGGCACTAGTGGAGGTTGAGGATTTGAGCCAAAACGCAGGTACCGATAATAAGTCTCATAGCTGAATGCCTGCACACTGTGCCCCGCAGCTGTTACTCCTTCTTGGATGAAATGGAGAGTGGAGCTGGTAAATACTCTGCTTTAGTTTAATTTAGCTGCTTGTGTTTTACCACGCAGACTTTATGGGGGAGCAGCAAACGTTCAGAAACAGAGATCGTTAAAGGCAGGATGCGGCTTCCTGTTCTACTGCTTGTGTTGTTTTAAAGAATGCACATCTTGGATACGCAAATAGGTGAAGATTTTGCTTTCTCCCCCAGAAACCTCTTGGTGATTTTACTGTCCTGTTTTCAGGTACAGCCAGTGGTGCTGCTAAAGCACCACCAGCAGTTTGAAGAATGGCACAATAGGTGGCTCGAAGAGAACGTGACCATGGAGGCGGTTGATCTTGTTCAAGACTGGCTAATGGGAGATGAAGATGAGGAGATGGTGCCCTGTAAAACGACGTGTGAGACGGTGAATGTCCACGGGGTCCCCGTGAACAGATACAGAGTTCAGTACAGTCGCCGTCCAGCTTCACCGTGAGCAGAGACTTGTTCCTGGGACCAAGACAAACAGGAGCGTTGCTGGTGAAACACTTTTACTCTGAGCATAGTGGTGGGAATGCAATGTATGTATTAATGATATTTATCCAAACGGCATTTTACTTTGGAGTATGATGTATTTTCCATATGGCATAGATTTGTCTCCTTGCAGTGTAATCCTCCAGTCATCACGAAGAGACCTACAAGCTTTATGGGAACAGGGCTCTGGGCACTGCCTCACTCTCTAGTATTTCCCAGCTTTAGGCCCCTGCGGAGCAGCCCGCACAGGAGGGCTGAGTGAGGGACTCACACCCTTGCTGAACTAGTGGCTTCAGTGGAGGGCTGGAATGGGGCTGGTGCTTGAGCAGGTGCTGGCAGCTGCTTCCACGTGGAAGGGTTGGACGTGCCCTGTCTTGCTGGGTGTTTCGCTGTTCTGGAGCCTGCAGAACTCTTCAGTGTGACCTCCTTGTGCCAGGGGGCTGAGGGCCCAGGGTGCCAGCCTCCCCCGAGGCTGCTCCCTCATCTCTGTACTGATAAGGCAGTGAACGCAGTATTTGTTACTGGTGCTCTGGGGAGAAAATGCCAAAATTGAGACATGGTTGAGGGGTGCGTTAAACCCTCCACGTCCCTCATCGACGGAATACTCTGGAGCATGAACTGAGGGGAAGAAGCGGAGCTGCAGGGCTGGACAAGAGATCCCGGCTCCCTCGCCGCCGCTTTGGGAACTTGCAGCCTTCCCGGCCCCGGAGCCGCTCGGCACTTGGGGAGGAGCAGCCAGTGCCAGGTCGGGGCTGTTTGTCCGTGTTTCGCATGCTGGCTGGCAGCCTTCCCTTCCCTTGTGCATGCCCGGACTCCTGGATTTCCTGGGTTGTACCACTGAAGTAAAATCACTAGATGGAGCTCTGGAAGTACGGAGCGTGCCCTGGATCCGCGGCTCGTCCTGGAGCCGCTGCTCCTTCTGCTCAGTCAGCACAGATGCTGTGTTTTGCAGTGACGCATGGAAATCTCTAATGGGGAGGATTAGATCCAGCCACAGCCAGCCTAGAGAAGCTTTTCCACTGAACTGTCTGTACTGCTATCTAAGTTTTTAAGAAAAAACAGAAAAGTACCCAGAAGCCTGCAGAACCTTCCAGTGAGTGACTTAAATCTCTTCAAACAAACTCAGTTGTGTCTGTTCTGAAACCCCCCTGTGACTTTGCTCATTTTCAGGAGCCCGGGGCAAGCAAACCATCCACAGAGCATGTAACAAACGTAACGTCCTGAGGCAGGTGCAGCCTCCTTTCAGCACTGCTTCCACGTTTTCCTGGCTTTTAGGAGAATAAAAACCCCCAATATTTTTTGCGGCTTCGATTTTTAGGTTAATAATTTCTGCCAGACCTAAGTAGCAGCCTGTAGGATTTGTCCTGGGTTATTTCCACTGTACAGCATTTGGTTTTTGCAATTGTTTCACTTGACACTAGAAAACTCGGCCTTTGGGGTACATTTAATACCAAACTGTACCAACCCTTTGTCTTCTTTGGCAAAATAGTCCGTCGGCGGGAGGGAGCCAGGCTCCTGGCATCCGGGGCCACTTGCACAAGCACCGCCCGCAGAGGCTTCTCACCAGGAATTCGTGTTCTCCTTGTCCTCATTGTGGCCCCTGGAACGGTCTGAAGGTTCTTGCCCCTGCTCTGGTGGCAGGGGGAGGTATCGGACCCCTGTGACCACGTATGGATGGGGGACAAGCCCAGTGCAAAGCACAGACTCCCCTCTGCTTCCAGCCATACCCACCTCAGTCCTGTCCACCTCTCCACTGCCTTCCAGGGGAGATGACAACTGTGCCAAATTTTATGGTTTTATGATACAGACAAATGTTTATTAGTCAATAGGTTGCAGCTTGTGGCTTAAAATGCATTCGATTCCACGTTTCCCAAGGTGCAAGAGGGCAAGGCACCTGTGCACCATCCTGTTTCATCTCCCTCTTTTTAAGTGTACTTCAGGTATTTTTAAGCATCCTTATTTTGTAAAGCTTAATTTATAATCTGAACGGATTCAGCCAGACTTCTGCCCTTTACAGCGTTACTGTCTCCCAGCTGATAGTGGCCAACAGCGTGAGCGAAGCCGGGGGCCACGCAGCTTGGAGAGGCCCAAGGGTGACCGCTGAGTATCTGCTAGCACGACAGTGATTCAAGAGGTTGTTCTTCCATATTTTTTTTTTTTGAATAATCTTTGCTTTTGGGCTTGTAATTGCTTTGCCAGCTCTTTGAATGTAGGTTTTTTTTATATTTATTTGCACATTCAAGTAAAATAAAATATTGATTTTAAAAGTCTGCCGCTCTCAGCGAGTCCTTTGTGTTATATCGCTTTGGAATTTCTGACAAGCCCTAGACCCCATTGTCTTGGATTGTTTAAAATTCAGGTTCAGGTACAAAAACGTGACTGAAAAGCTGAGGCACCTCCCTTTGAGCAGGTGCAGGGCAAAGTGCAGAGATTAATCGTTTGGACACGGGCCAGCACCCTGGTGGGAGAGTAGGACCCATAGTCCAACAAGGGCACGAAGGCTTTGGGGTGGCAGAGCTGCTCCACAGGGAGACAAGAGGTTTCCAAAGCCAACATTTTGCAGCGCCAATAACACCTTTCCGGCTGCAGGTTGGTTCTTGTGACCAACACCTTGACCAGGGTGAACACACAGCCCCAGCCTGGCCCCCAGAGCTCGCACACCCAATGCAGCGGCCTGATTCCAGTTCGGAAATCTATGAGCACATCTGCTCCAGGTTAAGACAACACAACTGCAAGCATGAAAATAACCCTCCGCCCGCGTTTCCCTCAACCTCCCCAAATTCCTGGGTAATAACATGTTTCACTGTTCCCTGCGAGCTCTGCACAACAAACAAATGTGTAGTTTTTTTGCAAATTAAGCTACAGTGATGTGACCCAGATCTGATAGGAGTTTCCTTTACATCATTCTCAACACTTCCGTTGCCATAACAAAAGGCAGCTCTCCTTTCTGTTCAGCGTTATTATTTGCTCACAGGGATACAAACTGTTGTTCTCCTAATAACAGTCCTCTGATGCATAAATTGCATGGACTAATTTGATAAAAATGATGGCAGGGGGTCTCCGAGGACACAATTTGCTTTGCACAAAAGTCTCCTCTTGGAGATCTTGGACTCCTTTCAAAGAGGAGGTCCCCTGGGCTCCGAGGGAGGCAATAGGCCCTGCAAAGGGACAGCCAGATGTGACATCACCCAAGAGCAGTTGGAGACCTCAGCAAGTGGACGGATTTGGCAATGGTAAAGAAGGACACCTTAAAAATATCTTTCGAGTTCGCTGGGTGGGATAAGAACTAATGGTTTTCTAAATTCAATTAGGAAAGGCTGAAGGGAGTACCTGAATTAAGGATCTTGCATCTTACGGCTGTTCTTTTTCACATGTTCTCATCTCACAGTGACATGGAGAGAAAGAGAAGGGCTGCAAACTGCTGGGACAAGCTAGAATTACGTGTATGTAAATAGGAGCTGGGGTTTTCTTCATGCTTTAGCCATTCCTTTGGAGCAGCACGAAGGAGCTTCACTACAATGAAGCAAGAGATACCCTCTGTCTCCCCCTCATCAAGTTAAACTCCTAAGTTTAGCAATTCTAAGCTGTACCTGTGTTAAACGATGAGTCCAAGGAGATGGCGCTCAGACATTGAGCTCAGTGCTGAGAAGGGGTGAAGGAGTCTGTCCTCCCCTCGCCGCCAGTATCTTCTGGAGAAAAACATCAAAAGAAGCTGTTCCAGAATATCCAGTGAATCGTAGCAACGCTAACACACTTCAAATACTCCCTAATGATGGCTTCGTATGGGCTCCCTATGCTTTTTATACTTATTTTTATGCTTTTTAGGAGATGACCACACAAGATTTGGGATTTGGGAAGTGGGTGGGACCCCATAGAAAGGAACAAGCAGAAGGGGACAGAGGCCACACAGCTCCCTGGCATCGGGGTGACCAAGGGAGCGCAGGGGCAGCCAGGGTGACGGCGCAGCGCCGAGGTGTGAATGATCCCGCGGGCGCCGGAGCTGCAGGGACGAGGCCGGGATGCGCGGAGCGCTCCTGCTGGAAAGCCCCGTCCTTGCTCTGCGCCGTGCCCCGCGTCCGCAGGAAGCGGGAGTTGTGCTGGGCTGCGGGAACGCTCCGCGCCGGGGCCCCGCGAGCTCCGCTCCCGCTTCTCCCGACACCGACCGACCTGCAGCCGAAGCAGCCTCGGAGCGGAGCGGGAATGCCAGCTCCACGGCAAAGAGGCTCCTCGCTCCTCAGGGTTCATCTTCCCGACTCTCCGGAGGTTTTCCTGGGGCAGTCTGGTGGTGTTGGCACCTGCCTTCCCTAGCCCGTTTTCCAGTCTTACACCTTTCGGGTCCAGAGCCATGGATTAACAAAGTGCCTTCTCCCAGGAACAGATCTACTCGATCTTGAAAAACACGTGGTTACCCCGAGCGCAGGGATCACGCGACTTCAGGAGATGTTAACAGGCCAGGACCAACCTCTGGCACTGGGATTTTCAAGCAAGCTGTTCTGCATCTAAAGCAGTCACTAAAGATCACAGAGCATCTGAAAAATGAGGGCCACAGCAAGGAGTAACCTCTCTCTGCTCCACTCCAGAGACCGGCCATAGGAAGCAGGGCTGCAATTTGCACACTCTCTGAACCTGATTATGTCAATTTTTTTTTTTGCATACAGAGCATGGAAAGGATCCTGGTTGAGGCATGGAAAATATGTGGCCACATGAGTCATTCTGTAATGGTTCATAAATCCTGAGAGATTCACAAAAAGCAAAACATCTAACATTGCATCTTCCCTGTCCCTGCCAGTGGAACTCCACCTCTCCACACGCTCGGCACAAGGATGTGGGAATTCGGCAAAAGCAAAGGAAATAGGATCATTTTCTCCTTGGAACAGAGGAATCTCATCAAACAGCAGCCAGGCTCGGCTTCGCAACCTTCACAGAAGAGGCCATTCATAAGCTGAGCAGAAAGAAATGAACTATTGCTCAGGTTGCCAAACCAAATTTACAGTTCCTACTGCCCGGCCTCCAGCTTCTGTGTTTGCTCCCTTGCAGAGCCAGGCAGAACAGAGCAAAGCTCCAGCCCGGCCGCCTTCCCAAGCTCCGAGCTCCCGGCCCGCTCCGGTGCTGGGAGCTGCTGGTGCCGGGGCATTTGCAGAGGATCTGGGACCTCCCTAGCAAGATAGTGGCAGAGGGTGGAAGGGATCTGCACTCCCAGAGAGTTAAAGAACAGGGTTCCAGCAGCCGAAGATCCTAGAAGTTCAGGGAGCACCAGCTGGTCCAAAAGGGACCTCTTGGGGCCCTCCACGGACCATCTCCATGAGCCAACCGCAGCTGCCTGTTGCTGCAGGGTGTTGGTTAGCAAGAAGGCTCCAGCCGCCTGTGCAGTCCGCACCCCCTGCACACACACTCGGAAGCACCGTTATCAGCCCGGCAGCAGAGACACCCTGCGGGTCCCCGTCACGGCCCCTTCCTGCGGGAAAGCCGCTCCCCGCTCCCGGGACTTTATCGCAGGAGCGCAGGGCTCTGCGGCGCCCCGAGGCCTCGGCCCTCACCGCCCCCTTGCCACAGCCCTCCAGGCTGCTGATTCTCTGCCATGCAAATAGGCTGCTAATTAATGGCTCTTAATTAAGCTCTGCAGTGTGGTCATGGGGGAAGATGCCAGAGCCCTGACCAGGGAGCCAACAGGGGCTCCTGCAGGAGGCCCAGCCTGACCCGAGCGGCCAGCAGAACCGTTGAGGGGCAGCGCGAGGCCTCAGGAGCCCCGTGCCAGGACATGGGGAGCCCTGCCCACTTCCAAAGCTCCCCTTGTGCTTCCGTGGGGAGGTGACATCTTGTCACAGCGCCTGGGAACGTTCTGCACGTTCTGGTGGGGAAAGACCCGGGATCTCGCACGTGGGGGGAGAGGCTGAGATCAGAGGTGCGGAGAGTCAGCGGGTTCAGTTCATCCTCCAAACCAAACTCAGGCTGCATCAAACCGGGTCACATTTGGCATTTCCAGGAATATTCTGGAGGCGGAAGGAGGCCCAAATGAGTCACTTACGGCTCTGGATGCAGCCCCTCCTCCTGGCCCGCAGCTGACGCAGGAGCCGAGTGTCCTCTGGCAGAAGCCAAGCGCTGGGGACGCGGTGACGGCCCCCACGTGCCTCATCCGTCCCACGACAGGATAGGGCTGGTGCTTCCGCGAGTTAAGGACTGACAGGAGGGATCCTGCGGGAGCAAGATCCGAAATGGCCCCCGGCCGCAGCATGGGGACCCTCCGCGCCGCAGGGCTGGCGCGCGGCCTCGCGCTGTGCTGGGCCTTCTGGGGACTCTGCTGGGCCTCGCCAGACTACGACGGTGAGTGCTTGGGCGAAAAACCCCTTCTCCTGAAGTACTGGATACTTGGTATCCTCCTGAGACCCCCCAAAGCTCCTTTCTGTGAAATTATGATTTGGATGCTCTCCAATTGAAACGGGTGCAGACTCTTAACTGAAGCAGATGATACTTACAGAAAATAAGAGAAAAACTGGGGCAGGACATGGGAATAGGCCAAGGAGCCCTTGAAACCAAAGGCTTTAGCTCCAAGTTAGGTCCCTGTAGCCACAGCTACCCTGGAGGGGGCTCCAGATTTTATGATTCTTCTAAGAGTCCCATGAAGGAAGAGCTCGCAGCAATTATACAGCACTTGTACTGATAATTGCACGGCCCAGAAATCATCTGAGAAGGCTGAGAAACTGGTCTTTTCTCCTACGTTCTTGGTTCTCTCAGGTAGTTTTCTGCGTGTCACAGTTTGCAGAACGCTCTTGCTCCCAGGACCCCAACGTAAAAGGCAAATCCTCAGGGTTTGAGGGGTTACACACGGGGAACGCACAAACAGCAACTAACCGACTGTTTTCCCGGACAGATTATTCCCTGAACAACACCAACGAGCACCTAACGACGTCGGAGAACACGGCGTGTCCCCGAGCCATTCCTGCAGAGAAGGTGACGACAGACAACACCACGTACCTGGTGCTGCATGCGGCGGCCCGCGCGCGGCTGGCCAGCGCGCTCACGGTGCGGCTCGTCCCCTGTCTCTACGCCCTGGTCTTCCTCGTGGGGCTGCCCTCCAATGGGGTGGCCCTCTGGGTGCTGGCCACGCGGGCTGAGAGGCTCACGTCGACCGTCTTCCTCATGAACCTGGCGGCCGCGGACCTGCTGCTCGTGCTGGTGCTGCCCTTCAAGATGTTCTACTATTTCTCAGGGAACAACTGGCCCTTCGGGGAAGGTCTGTGCCGGCTCACCACGGCTTTCTTCTATGGGAACATGTACTGCTCGGTGCTGCTGCTCACGTGCATCAGCGTGGACCGCTACCTGGCCGTGGTGCATCCCTTCTTCTCCCGCTCCTTCCGCACGCCGGCCTTTGCCGCCGGCGTCTGCGCGGCCATCTGGCTCTGCGCCGCTGTCTTCACGCTGCCCCTAAAAAAAACGTCCCCCCTGTACAGGGGGGACGTCACTCTGTGCCACGACGTCCTCCCCCGGCACGAGGACGACGGCTACTACTACTACTACTTCGTCTGCCTCATCGTGGGCGCCTTCCTCGCGCCGCTGCTGGTGACGCTGCTCAGCTACGGCGCGGTGCTGCGGGCCCTGCTGCGCGCCGGCGCGCGCTACGCGCACTCCGTGAAGCTCACCGCGCTCGTGCTGCTCACGCTCGTGGCCTTCTACACGCCCAGCAACGTCCTCCTCCTCGTGCACTACTCCAGCTCCTGCTCCAGGCTGCACGGCGACCTGTACGTCAGCTACATGCTGAGCTTGGCCATCAGCACCTTCAACAGCTGCGCCGACCCCTTCGTCTACTACTACGTTTCTGAGGACTTCCGGGATAAGGTGAGGAGAAGATTCTTCAGTCACAGCAAACAAAGCGCCACATCCCTCAAGACATCCAAAGAAACACTCCCTCCCAAAAGTTCCAAAGAGTCACTGGTGTGAAGCCTCCACCCAACTCGCTGCTCCCAAGGCCCTCACAAAATACGCTGGAGCGAGACAAAGACACCGCTGAGATTGCACAGATTCCACCCAGAGGAGCGTGCTGTGTTTTCCAGGAGACAAGTCCTAGTACGGAAGAGACAGGGCCTTCCAGCTGCATGGCTAAGGCTGAGTTCAGCTGGGCCATGGGCGTTCCTGGGAGGTCGTGGCACACTGAACACACGCGTCTGTTCTCGGGACACCGTATGCAACTGCTCATCTGCTCACACACTGCCAGCGCAGCCAGCTCTGCTTCTCCTAACGCGCCTACAGCCTGGCTGCCGCGCGGGGTTTATTTCTGTCTCTGCTATTGCCTTGCTTGCTGTCCTTGAACATACACTTCACCTGAGCTGAAAAAGAACAGACTTGCAAAATCAATTTTCTAAACATTTCAAAGGAACAAGGAGAAGCCTGTGCGAAAGACACTCTCCCGAGTTAAACGATGCTGCCAGGAGCACAGAACACTGGCTGCTTCAGCAACTGCATTCTTGGCTTGACTACTAATTAACACCATGGCAATGTCAGCCTATTGTTGAGAAGGAATGCAAAAATCACATTCATTCATTTCCATTTTCACAGACAACCTTTAGCAGCTCTAATTACCGAGGCAAATACCATACAAATGAAAGAGTTTTGATGCCTCCAGAAGGGAAATATTAAAGAGGAATATAGGAAAATTTCCCTCGGAACTCCACGTTTCCTCTGTGCAACGTCACACAGATAAAAACCTTCTCTGACAAAGCAGACGATGGAGCTCCAGGGTGGGCTTCACAACCTGGGGGCACCAAGGTAGAACACAAGCAATAAACTTCCCTAGAGCTCCCTAATTCTTTGGTTTGAGTGGTACAGGGATGACTTCTGGCCTCAGCATAACCTGTGATCTAACAAGCTTAGAGCCTGCAACGTGAATGAAGAGAGGCAGACAGGATCATTTTAAAACCAGTTTTTAATAAAATATTTATCAGAATCTAAAACAAATCCTTTTCTGGACTCAGACTTGCTAAGATTTGTGTGAACAAACCCAAAATTGTCACAGAACTGTTTGTGTGTACATATATGCGCGGGGTGAAATCCTGGTGAAAACTAGAGCCTAAGGGTGCAGTTCTGGAAACGTAGAGGAGGCTACTGAATGCAGGAGACCTGGGGCAGCCAAGCTGCAAGCCAGGGCTACTGCCACTCAGCCAGAAACTAAACAGATGATCACAGCAATTAAATCCAGGTTATTGTGCATTAAATAGTGTCAGCAAAGCAAGTGCTGTTGTTTTAATGATGTTCTTTAAGCAAGTTGAACATTTTTGTGATATTTGTTTTCTACTGAGGATGATTAAAAAGGAAAGAGGAAAAAGATCAGAACACATGGATGAGAATGGACAAGGGAACTATTACTTTAAAATAAATATCATGGCAATGATTACTCTGCATAATGTACAGTTACAAATATAAATATTAACCTCATCAAAAGGATTGCAAGCAAAAAACACTGATAACTAGCACTGCTGCAGCTAGTCAGTAATGTAACGTGATGCAAGTAGGAATCTGTTTCATACAAACTTATTGGCACTTTTCTCCTTTTGCAATGGGGGACCATCCGAGAAAGGAAGAGAGAAGCATCTCTGCAGAGGAAGGCAAGCGTGTCCAAGCCAGAAACAACTCAAAGCCCAAAGGAGCAGCAGCTTGGCCATTCTTGCTGGCTCTCCACCACAAATTCTCCCCCTTGGTGAAAAAAAAACCTATCAATACCTTTTCTCCAAACTATGAAGGGCTGATCTCCACAAAATTAGAGCCTGAGTTTTCAGTGCTGAGGTGTCCTTGTTTTCTCAGAGAGGTGTGTGACTCTGATGAGCTTCAAGAGTCAGAACTGGGCCAAAACCTATGAGTAACACCAAATCTGATCACACAGCGCTGTGTGCAGCAGTTCTCCTGGACCTAGTCCCAAAGGGTTTCTGTAGCACATCCAGGGTTTTAGAAAAATGGAGGGAAAATGAATATTGATTTTTTTTTTCACAGATAAAAGTTAATTATGATTGTAAGAAACAGGGAAAACAAAGCTGTGCAGAGTGGGACCATCAGCTGGAGGGGCCGGGCTCTGCAGGACAAAGACTTTAAGGTGTTCTGCATGTGCCCAAAGCCTCTCTGCTCCATTACTCCTGTGAGGTAGCCACAATTCCACAGCTGTGGTTTTCTTTACTCAGCTCCTTCAGATTGCTTTTTATAACCACAGAAGGTGATGGGTTTGGCAGTGCAGAACTGGGGGGAGGCAAAGGCTGCCAACAGGTACCCAGGAACAGGGCAAGGCCAGTCCTTGAGCAAAAAGCAAAGGGGCCCTGGAAGTGCCACAGCTGAGGAGCACCACGCGAGGTGATGCCAGGCTCCCACACGCAGGAACTCTGGCACTCTGTGTCCTGCTCTAACCACTTGCACTGAACCACATGCTAAACCTGCCTCAGCCTTCTGGAGAACCCGTCTCTCTGCCAGCCCCTCTAGTGACAGAGCAGAGGCAACTCTCCTGTCCCAGACAAATCAGTGCATGGACACACAGCGACGCTGCCGAACAAGGCCACGACTCATGGGCTGGTACCATGACAAGAAATTATTCAGTCTGCAGCAGCGGAGAAAGTGTTGCAGTCTTGAACTAGTACACTACACGTAAGAGCCCAAAATGAAGGAGTTGAAATTAGTACTCAGCTGAAGCTCCCTACCTTCATCTCCTTGTCCCCAGTGTGATGCTGTCTGACTGCCCAAGAATCTGAGAGGACCAAGCAATATAAAAATGACTTCAAATATCTGAAAACATTCAGTAGATGAGAAAAGGAAACTAAAGCCAGAAAGGGACCAAGGACAGGAAGCTTGAGAACACAGAGCATAGGTCCCATCTTCAGTGGAAAGCTAGACAGACACCATCAGGTGACCAAATGCCTCAGTCTCCCAGACTTAAAGCATCAAACAACTGAGGTTTGAACCAGCAAACAGCATGGCTTGTATTGTGCAGCTTTCATATTTAGGGGAAATTTTAAAAAAAACCCTCTTGTTGCACCTCACACTAGGTCTGTTATTTACCCTGGGGATAAATATTGACTCAGGCCTGTGTGTGTACACAATAGCCAGCATCTGCCAGGCCCGCTGCTTACACGGAGATGGAATTTAGTTTAAAGGCATTTATTTACCTGCCAGAGAGGAATGCAGCCGCCAGTGTTTCCGCTGTGCTGTGGGACACAGTGAGGACGTGGTCTGTTCACGCACACTGAGGAGACGTGGCAAAAGGCTCTGGGTACACTGGGGCAGCAGCCACATGAGGGTTCTGTGAGGAGAGCTCAGAGCAGCCGCGAAAGGAGGCCTGGAAACTTGCCAGGAAAGCAGCTCTGAAACTTCTGGGAACTTCGAGACCCAGACCTTCATCATGTCAGCTACATTCTGCAAATATCTGGCCTCAGAAAAAACACTGGAAGCTGCATATGCCCAGTTTCTGGGATACCTCCTGTTTTGTCCCCATGTGGACGTTCTTCTGGAATAAAATTGCTTTTATTCCGGAATGGAATGTCTATACTGCGATATAATTTTGTCATGGTTCCTGTGTAAATAAGCCCTAAAAATGAATGGAGATGGGCTTTTTCCTGTTTCCATTCACCAATAAACACTCCCAAAGAAGTTTCCACCCCACTCTGGGCCTTGGTAACAATGGAAGCAGGAGGATAAAAATCTTAATGCTATTTTGCAACAGGCAATTGCATGCAACTCCTCCAAAGAGGATGCTGCTGCTTCAGGCAAGAAGGGAAACCAAAAAATGTTGGCTCCCAAAATTTTGGAGACACAAAGCTTTTGTTTCTCGTTTCACCACATCGCTTGGGGCAGGTCACACTAAGGGAGTCCAGCCTCTGTGACACCAGAGTGGTTTGCACTGGCCAGCAGACCCAGAGCCATATGGGCTACGCACAGAGTTAACCACATCCAGCACCACCAACATATGGGGGTCCTGGTGGGAGCAGAATAAAAGTGACTGGTGGAATGGAGTAAGCATTTAAAAGGAGTCTGCCTTGGGTCAGTTTTCACGCCAGGGTGACAAGGAGGAAAGGGGGCTGCAGGGCTGAGAAGGCTGCAAGCAGCACTCACCAGCACGTAGTGCAACACGAAGGGGCTCCCCTGCCTGCCCCTCGGTGCTGGTTTGGCTCACAGCCTCCCCGCCGAAGCCGGCGGCCACGCCACAGACCAGGAGGCTTTCCAGCCCTGCCACCTGGCAGGAGATCTCAGTTCTCTTGCAAAATGGACCTCCAAACCACCTCGATGAACATGGAGGCATTAGGGAAGTCTCTCTCGTGAGACAGTGCTGTGGGTACAGTGGACTTGTGGGCTGGGGAAGATGATTAGCCTCTTGCTGTGTTGTAATTAGCAAAACACTGACTTTTATTATAATAATAATTTGAGAGAAAACTCCTCAGCCATCTTTCCTCAAACAGCAGTTCAGCTAAGCACAAGGCCTTGGACTTAGCTTCTAATTGGAGCTAGGAAATGGCATTTGTAGAATCTTGGAAATAGAGAAAACACTTTGAAATGATCTAAAGATTCAAATTCCAGCCCCTATTTTTCTCGCCTAAAGGGGGACAGCATATTGATCTCACATCCTTGGAAATACTCCCAAGATGATGCACAAAAGGCAGAAAAGCTGACAGAAGAATAATGCTGAGCGTCCCCCTTCGAGCTCCAGATCCCCCCCATGGGGCAACAAAGCCTACAGTTCTGAGGGCATCAGGAAGTAGTCATCATTTGGTTTCTGTTCTGCAGCAGGACGTCTGTGGGAACAAACTCATACAAGAGTTCATTCTGAGCCTCTTCTTTTTATTTAAATTATATATTTCTGTTGAAAAGAGAACATAAAAAAGAAAAGTCACCTTCCCATTACATATCTTTGTGAAGCATCATTGGGGCTGGGCAGAGAAAAGCCCAAAGGGTCACTTTTTTTTTCATTCTGTCAAGGATAGGGACATTCAGGCCATGAAGACCCATGTGCTGTCCAGACAAGATCTGGCTCCTCACAAGGTCTGCATTGTCAGAACGTCCCTTCAGAGGATTTCTATACGTTTGGATCCAACACGTGAGTTAACACACAGGAGACTCAACCCAGATTTATGATTCCCCGCTCTCCGGCTCACCATTCTACTGTGGTCACTACTTCCTGAATCTTGTCTGCTTCTTTTAACGTGCTCGCTGTTGTCAGTTCTGCCACCACCTCAAAAACGTCACCCTCCGAGGCGTAGGGGTCTGGGTCGTATTCGTAGGAGTAATAGGAGAGATCCGACTGTAGTGGAGGGCCTTCCTCTGCTGGAAAGGAAAGCAGAGAGCCTCAGGTTGTGCTCAGACTGGGAAACGCCACTTCAGCAGCACGCGTTGCATCACTGAGGGAAGGGGAATGATGGAGAGGGAAGGAATGTCCATAGGGAGGCAAATGGACTGGAACAAAATGAGTGCCCCGCAGTGGTAAAGCCTGGCAGTAAATGAGGGCATGCACGCTTAGATCCACGTGCTAGCAGAGAAGCTCCTGCAAATCAGAACTGTCCTTTTCCCTAGGAAAAAAAGTAAAAGTTGTAGAAGGGGTCATGCAACTTGAGAAGCCAGATGAGACTTCAAAGCATCTAATTCTAGGCATTAGCTGAGGCCTAAGTTAGGAATCGATTCACCTTGGAATCTGCATGTAGTTAACTAAGGAAAAGGGATGTCTTTGGGAACACCAGCCACAACAGATTTGTTAGACTGCACTCTGAACATGCACCTCTTGTTTGACTACTAGGTCCCAAGCAGAACACCTCAACTCACACATCTACAGGTGTGCATCGTGCCTCTGATCCATAAGGCATCAAGGACTGTTCCAGGAACAAACATCACACGTAAAAATACTTACCCTCATTCCCTCTCTCCACTTGCACAGTGCATTTCCCACTCATAAAAGGTTCTTACTCTTTATTGTGGGCATTTCCTTGCTGCCCAGAGGATAAGACCACAGGATAAAACTTCTAGGAATATTAATAGCTCCCTGTTTCCTAAGCTGTTCCTCAGGCCAGCTGCCCACCATCCCTACTTGCTTTCTAAAGCTACCGCTCTAATCCAAACTGAAGTGCTTCCTTTAATACAGTTGCTGCAGGGAGGAAAAGTCCCACCATAAAAGTTTGCTCTCTTTAGTGAGAACATTGTCCAAAGCCCTTGGAAGTGTTTGTTCTCTAGAAATAAAGTTTCTGAAGGCTCTGCCCTGCTGCCTCCCACATCCTCCCAGCAACAGGCTCAGTCCTACGCAAGGGAACACTTGCCTGAAAGGAGAGTCAGTCTCACTGTTGGCTCCTCCTTGGGAGGAGCTGCCAGATCCTGAGGTTCTCCTGTGAATGGCTGATTGCTGCCCACCAGGGATGGAATTAACATCACAGAGCTGCTCTGCCCGGGAATGCAGCATTGGAGGCAAAGCAAAGAGGAGAGGCCGACACATCCTGCTGCACACAAACCACTCCCCCATCTCCAAATGTTTGTGCCCAAGCCAATGTTTGCTCAATGCTGATGGGATGGAAGGAAAAATGGCCTCTAGCCAGCCCAAACAAGCCTAAAAAAGCAACGCTCCAGGGAATAGCAGCCTTGCCAGGGGTGTCATGGGATGACTCCACCTGAAGGCAAAGTTCACTCTGATGTTGCAGTTTGGAGCTAGAGATGGGTGACAGCATTTCTCATTTTTAATAATGCCACCAAATGAAAGTATCATGATACCACCAAGAAATCTGCTTCCAGCTCCTGGCCCTTGCAACTGCCCCAGCAGAACTGGCAAAGGAGGTGGCTGCAGCAGCGGGGAGAGGGGAAGGTGGGACCATGGGATGCTGGGTGGCCTGGCCACCCACTGCAGCACTGCTGCAGGGGAGCTTTGAGACAGCTTCTCCATCAAACACAGGGAGGACACTATTATTGCCATTTCAACACATCGTGGACCACTGCCAACACAACAACCCTACAACTTCGGGTAGGGAAGATGCAGGCAATTTCAGAGTGACATTAAGAACCATGGAAGCAATCAAAGCACCACTTCACCAGATGTGTCAGAGCTGCTGAGGACTCCCCAGGCTCCAAAATCCACCCATTTTTTGCACCCTAGTTCAACAAAGATCTTTGGAAAGCCAAGGACAGAAAGGAACTCAGGATCCTAACAGCCTGGTTTGTCAACCAAAATCCTGCCCAAAGAGCTTTCAGTCCAAACAAATACGAGTAGAGTGCCCTAAGAAAGCTTGTTAGCAGAGCCCCAGTGCTTAAGGGCAGGCAGAGCTGGGTACCCACTGCTCAAAACAGTTCTCTGTATCTGTCTCAGTAGTTCACTCGTAAGAAACAAGGAGGATTCAGACATGTTGATCTTAGCCAAGTCCTATTGCCCTACACCAATAAAAAGATTCTAAAGAGGCAAAGAGGACCTGCCTGTTTGTGCACGAAAGGCTGCAAACAGCATCAAGTTTACTGCCAGCAGTTTACCTCACTTGCAGCAACATCCGCTGTAGACTCCTAACATCTGTGGGAAAGGCTTTGCCTAAGGAAGATGCTGCAAGCAGCCCCACGTCCTCCTTTTTCAGGACCGTGCACACACAACTGCTTACCTTGAAGAGAACTCATGAGCTAACGTTATTCCACCCAACTCCCTAGGGCATGTGGAGCGATACCACCCAGCAGCGTGTGCCAGGGCGAGCCCGGATGCATTGGAAAGCTGGAAGGAAGCTCCTCTGTTTCCATTGCTGGGTCACACAGGCAAGTGCTAACAACGAAAGCATCAATCACCCCGAGCGGAGCCTGCCCAAGTCATGTGGCAAACGCAGAAGGGTTGCAGACAATATAAACACCACGAGGGGCTGCAAGAAAACGGTATTTCCTGGAGATTAACACACCGAGGCAGTTTGAACAACCTGCCCTAAACTTGATTTGGCTCCTGGAGTTTTGCATCCTTTTAGGAAGTGGCAGATTTAGACACGGCTCATCTGAACTTTCACTGGAAACCCGGAGCACCTGAGTCGACTTAAACCAATCACATGCTTCAGTGCTAACAAACCAGTGAGTCCAAATGAGACCTGTGTAGGAGGAGGGATTCATTCATTTGTTAAACTTCGATTCATGTACCGTGTGGCTGACCCGAGGGGAGCCCAGAGGATTAATGAAAATCACATGCTGGGCGCTTTTCCTGACGCAGGATTTAGCCTGTTTCATTTCTGAATGCTCACTCTGCCATGGCTGCTCACACAGCTCAGTTCAGAAGAGCCTCTGTCTCCAGGAGGCTCTCGAATTTAACACGCAGATCGTACCACACAGCCCGCTCTAAATGCTTTTGCTTAGACACATCCTTACAGCAGACAGGTGGATATAATGAAGATAAAAGAATGTATAAACCTGTATAAAAACACCAAACCGAAACAGGTTGTCATTTTTGCTTTGATAACCTATTAATCTTTTACTAACTCTATACCTAATATAATTTTTACATATTGACTTAAATTTTACAGATTATTCCTGTTTTATTGTTATTATTGGGTTTCCTGATAGCCTCCTGGGGTTACTGATAGCCTGATACTATGGCCTTACATACCAGCAGTGTTTTATAGGGCAGTTTGGGACTACTGCTTTAAAAACTTCAGACTACAAACAGAATTCCCATGTTGAGTACATTGCCCCAAATTTGCCCCAAATAAAAGACAAGTGCTCATTTCAGATACTCTAACAGACTGAGGCTCCAAGGCAGGAAAAGCAGGAAAGGCATTTAAACACATTGAGACTAGATGACCAGTAGAAATGAGGACCATGCAATACTCCCCATGCTTTTATACCTCAATAAAAACCCTGCCCATCAACTTCTGTAGAGCAGAGGAGCAAAGAACATAAGGGTGGCTCCCAGTTTAGACACATGCTAGCCCAAAGCCTGGTTCAAGGAGGACATAGGAAGGCAGAGACTTCTCTTGCAGAATTAAATTATTTTACCGATTTGTTGGGAGAGTTAGAGGCCAGGGGAGAATTAATGAGTGGAAAGCAGCCAGGAAAAATCTAGTCCAGTTTATTTACTAGAAACAGCATGAAACAAACTATTCTATTGACCCTCCACTGCTTCTTGGTGAGATTTATTGTGAGCCATGAGCAACTTCGACGTGAGTCTTGGAAAAAAAAAAAATGTATGAATGTAAGCACCAAATAAAATGAGCAGCCAAATTCCTGACTGCTCCATCTACTGACCTTAACATTTTTGCTCACTAAGGCCCTTTATTCCAAACAGCAGCTCTGGAAGTATTGACACTGTCAGTTCAGGTTTTGCACAGAACTGCTAAAGGTAAAGTCAATCCACACAGACTCCCAGTTCTTGCATTGGGTTGTTCTGTTGTCCAGACAGTCTGGACAACTGTCAATGGCTGTTTGCAGGGACAGATTATATCAGTGTGGTTTCAAACAGGATGCTTCCAGGTTAATATTGAAGAAAAGACCACAGAGTCTCTACTGTTCAACCATACCAGGGCTGAGAGAATAAGGCCAGTTCCTGTGAACAATTACTTAAATCTTGCACATGTGCTGAAGGCAACAGGTGTTGTGCGAGATTTTCTGAAAAGGACCAGAAGAGCAAGACTGGCATCAAAGACTTATCCTAAATTTCCTTGATGTCTTCATTTTATCTGATTTCTGGATATATTTTGTCTTTCCTATAACATGCCAACATTATTTCTTCGTCTTTATTTAAGTGTGCTAAAGAGCCACGCATATTTTTGTGGAATGCTAGGATGATAATCTCTAAGCTTTTAAAGAAAAAAGGTCTCGGATAAAGGCAAGGTATGATATTACCTGCTGGAGTTTGTTGGACGCTGGGTTGCTCAGCTGTGAGGAAGTGTGTCTCCCTTTCTTCTGGCAAATTCTTGGCTGTGATCAAAAAAGAAAAGTAAATGCAATGGTCATAAACTGTTAATGAAACTAATGAGGATTTGTAGTGATCTAGATTTGTAGATTGTAACAGAGAAGAGAACCAAAGGAAACCTACAGGCAGAACATTGAGACATGGGGATCTGTTCTATCCTTGTATTATTCCTGCACGATGCTACTTCCATCTGGCAATGGTTCTGATAAATCAATCCATCTGATCCACATACAGGCTCCCCATCATAGCCACAGTCTCTTGAGCACATGCATTGCTCAAAATACTCATCTTCCAGGCAGCCAAAAACGTTATTGCACGGTCCAGAATGAACAAAGCCTGTGAGGAAAGCAAAAGCATTGAAAACAATATTTTTGCAGTGTGGAGATGAAAAGCAGGTGATGGTTTCTTCTACTTCTCTCATATGCTTTCATGGTGAATTGCCCCAAACTTCTAATAGGAAGTAACAAACTTAATGAAGTAAAAAGCTATGGGATTAAAACTGTCTTTTTGAAAGAACCAGATTGCAGTAGATTCCAGACAGAAGCCAATACAACCCTCTTTTGTAACACACACAAGAGGATAGAAGATGACAGTTTCTGGGGTATGCCATTCCTGTCACGTGAAAAGGTTTCACTTTCTCATAGTTAATTGTGGAACTCCCTACAAGATATTTAGGGGAAGATAAACATAACTGTAAAGACTTTCAGTGCAAATTACCATCTCACTTGGTACAGGTTCTTTCAGAATTATACATTATATCTTGCCTCTGAAGCACCTAATAATAATAATCACTTTGGCAATAGGAGGTCAGACTATATTGGCCTGTTTGGTTGTCCTAAGTTTAATGTTGCTATTACACAGATATTTGTAAACCTTCTACTAACAGAGATATTACAATAGAACACTTTCCTAAACATTTTAAGTTCTGAACTCCTATACAGTATTTCTTTGGGTCCCATTTTCCAAAATACCTGCTAGGCTTCAGCACAACTTACCAACCCATTGGCTAGCTGAGCTTTCCACCTCGTTGCATGTTGGCCCATCACAGAGCTCTCGAGCCAAGGGACTGTTTTCACTCACGTTGTAGAAACGAGTTGCCTCAAAAGCTGCAGGCAAGATGGAGAAATCACAATAAAGCCCCACTGCCACAGTTCTGCTGCTGGTAAAAATCAGAGGAAAGCAGCGTACCTGGCTCGTAGTAATCATACACTTTGATGGGAACAGGAGCTGTTTTCCCAACTATGTACTCTCTGAAAGCTTGAAACTTCACACAGGTCATACACTGGCTAGGAATCTGTATAAAGTGATGTAAAGAACTCATTTTAACAGAATCACACTTCAAAGGAAGAAACAAACAACGTGCAGCACATGCTCCTAATGCAACACACTGTGCTAGGCACTCTGTGAGACTCAGGACACCCTTCAGTACTAGGGAGGGAGGGAAAGGTGAGGGAGTAAAGGCCCAGCTGGGTATTCTGCTGACCTTTAAAGCAGATATTTGACATACAACATGTGTCAGAAAACTAAACCTGGAACTCAGTCCGGGTTCCCTGACTGCCATCACCACTCTTGTCAAATGGCCTGTAAATGCAATTAGCTAACAATTTACTTAAGATGACCCAAGCAGGAGAGATCTCATCTCCCCCTCTCAGGTATGTGCTATGAGATCTGAAGTAGACAGAGTTTTTACCCCAAGACTAGCTGTATTGGAAGGCCAGCATATTTTGAGGGAAAAATTAAGTGTTGTCCTCCCAGAAAATCCGTATTTTCTGAAGCTAATCACCTGCCTCCCTTGCGGTTTGGTGTCTGACCAAACACACAACACCTACCCACATACCTCAGAAGAGACTCACAACTGCTGTTAAAGTTGCACCGTGATCCTCATCTGCAAGGGACCACCAACAGCAATACACAGTATTTAAGCCCGACCCATTGGTCATTTGCCTTTCATTGAAAAGTAAACGTAATCAGAGAAAAAAAGCCAAATTCATTACCTCATCAAAATAAAAAAGTACTTTTCTTCCATCAACTTCATATCTTTTTAATCCAATTTGCTTGTTCATCAGAACCTGGGAAGAAATGAACAGGTTTAGTTCCATCTCATCTTACAGAAAAGACTTTGTAACCACAGATTTCAGACTTCTCCCGAGTGTATGCTTAGGTGCTAGAAGAGAGAGATTTCCTCTGCTGGAAAAATGATGCCTCGGGAAGAGAGGGGAAACGCAAAGAGGGTTGAAATTGCTCTCGGACAGAGGAAATAAACTCCACGTTCCTTCCTATGCTCTCATGAGGAATGCTTGCAAGGGGCACAACACCGAGGGCTCTTCTCCCTTGCACTATGCCCCATTTGTCCTTCCAAATTGAACTGAAGAAGCCTCACATTGCTTTCAGTAGCACAGCTCAAGCTAAACCTCAGAAATCCCCAACGCTTGATCAAGTCTCTTATTCAAACTCCCTCAGACTGCCAGGGAATCACGCTGCTGAATAGCACTGGGGATTCACAACTCCCTTCTCCCACCAGCCGAAAAATCCAAAACATTCTTCTGCCAGGAAAATTAATCCTTACATTTGAAATGCGCAGTGGTTTGAAAGGGCCCAGCCATCCTTCCTGCTGGAGGACAGGGTCAGGCCGGGCCTCTGCTCCCGCCTTCCCTCCCCTCAGGCCCTGGGAGCTGCAGCACGCGCGGTCCCAGCCAGGCCACAACCCTGCTCTGCTCCTGTCCTTTCACTCCCGGGAAAATCCTACACCTGGGAGCAGCACAACAGGATCTAGGAGCACTTCCCACTTGCTGTTGCATCTTTACTATTTGTGGGAAAACTGTCATCTTGATGACTGTCATGTTAGGCACACAAGCACTGAATCAATCACCATTTTGATAAATTCCATCCAAAAAGCACATTGTGAGTGCTAGAAACCAGGAACTGGGGAGGAGGATGGTCTCTGGAAAAGGGCTCTTGTGTTTGAATCACAGTTTCGGGAGTGAAGTAAAGATCAGTGACTTACAGCTGATACTTTAATCCTGTTCTCTCCAAGCTGCTCTATTACCTTACTCTGTCAGCCCATCTGTTTGAGACAGGGATAATATTTACTTCGCTTTTTTTTTGTAAACTGTTCCTAAATGGTTTTGGAATCCATGAAAACTTTGCAAAAAGGAGCACAAAACCTTAGTATTATTCTGTATTAGGAAGAATGACGTGAAGCAAAGCGCATTCATACTGCAGTTTGCCCAAACCTGTTACCACCGTTCTTAGCTGCGAATTTTTTCAGCACAGCTTCTCGTTGTAAAAGGCTGCTCAAAGCTTCCTGCTATTACTGTAACAAGCAAAGGAACATGTGTTTAAGTCCCACACAATATGGAAAGAGCCAATTTAATTTGTCCTTATAATTTTAGGGGCCTGGTGGTGGCTGTTATTACTCAGCAGTAGATGGCTGCAGACAGTCCTTTTATGAGGGCTTGGAGGGGCTGGCGCCACCGGGAAATGCTCGGCTCAGCTAAAGTTGCATTTTTCTGGTGAAGCTTGATACACACCAGCCTGCAGCGACCTGCTGACCCTGTCGACACCCAGCATTATTAGAAGGATTTGTGGCTGTGCAGCCGGGGGCTGCCGGCCCCGAGCAGGGGAGCATTCATTAACCAGCAGTGCCCCGCGCTGCGCGGGGGTCCCTCCGCGCACACTGCTCCCTTGTGAGGGCAAACAACGAGCAAGGAACCTGATTTACAGCCCTGCTGCTCCTCACCGGGTGCAGAGGGAAGGGGCTAGCAGGAAAAAAAAAAGAAAAAAAGCCAGAAGGAAAGAACCATGCAGCAAGGGGAATGACAGGGCTTGCCTTTGCAGAGCAAAGTGTCCAAAAGACAGAACCAGCACCATGTCTTCAATGGAAGAGCTTCATTTTCATGAGCTTGATTTGGATACAAACTTGGTAGCCAAGAATAAATTATATTCTATTACACTCTTCACTGTCTACCTGTATGTTTGAGCTTTGTCCCTACCTTTCATTTTGTACGAGCACAAAGGATGTCTGCAAAAGGAAAGAGCAAATCCAGCTCTCCAAGGGAAACATTCCCCCTTGGAGATGCAATATCCTTCCCAATTCCTGGCAACACACAGGGAGAACAGAGGCACTGCAAACCAAAGTGATCTGAAAAGATGACATTTAATTCATTGCAAGAACTGGGATTAGAGTCCCCAGGGGAATGTACATCCTGATGTTAATCGTGTATCACGATGTCTTCTGGGTTAGTGCAAAGCATCAGACGTTGCCCAGGAGCAGATTGCTGCACGGGGCTGCCTTAGAGCAATAACTTAATACAAAATAGGCACGTCTGCTTTGCAAGTCTCTGCCAGGGTTACCGGGCTGACCCAGCCATGCCAACACGAGAGAGATAACCTGTTCTTCTGCTATTTTAAAGATTTCAATTTTAAAGATCTCCCCCTTTCTTTCCCCCCGATATTATTCGCATAAATTACTATGAAAAATAACTTCTATGGGACACATCACAAACAACTGTCACTCTAGCACTTGAGTAGGAGATAAAATACAGAATACAAACCAGAACCACAACAAGACCCTCATCTTCCTTCCTTCTTTCTCTTACTGCAAAGATTTTGGAAACCTCCTACCAGCAGTTGTGACTGATCTGAATGACAATATTCTGTTTAAAGGCACAATTTATTGCGTATGAGAGAGAACAGGCTCAAATCAAGAGGCAAATAAAAATTGCTGTATTTTATACTCATGTATTTGAAATAATCAAAAATACCAATTCTTAAAAAAGTAATCAAACACCTCTCCTTAATATTGAAAGGATCTAATTTTGTTCTCAGAGACTAATGTGCAAGTTTCTCAGCATTCACTGACAAACCTGTAAGAACCATCTGACAGCTTTTGCTATGGATTGTAAGCCCTTGAGAAGAAACAATTGCCCTCATTTTCAGCAAGAAAATGCTATAGTGCTTAAAACAAATTAGTCAAATCAAGTAAAATCCTTGAGAAATCAAAACAATACGCACTTTCCCTTTGAAATGGGATGTCAAGTAAATCTGCCAGTTCTAGACTATGATTCTACTTCAAATTCCCTTTTTTTTTGTTTTTTTTTTTGGTTTTTTTTTTGCATATTGAAGATAAGGTTAAAGGAAGATATCTTTTGGGAAAACAAAAATATTTTTCTTCACTAATTCTCAAGGATCAAACTTAGTTCCTTTAAGCTCTTCTTCAATTACACCACCCTTAAAGGGTAGCAGCATTAAACAAAACAAATAGAAAAGTGAATACCTTGTAATGCTTTGACAAAATTTAAAGCAAACAGATGAATACGGTACATCTCCCCTAGAGGCCTGCCTGGGTAAGAGGCACATTCTGTCCACCTCAGTTTGGCTTGCAATAAATATGATGTTCTCCCAGAAGGAAGACAGGGGAAAAAGGCAAAAAATTCCAAGACACGGAGCCTCCAATGAAATGGAATCCAGATGTTGGAGATATCACAGCCTACTAAGAAGCCATAAACAGCTCCCGTTAAAGCACATTTTCACTTCAGCATTTCCAAACGGGTCTCATTTAATTACCGAGAGCGGTGCTCAGTAATAAACCTTTATTTGGCTACGTTAAGTAAATTTGTAATCTTACTCAGAACATCTGTTTACTCATTTCAAAGAAACATTTTTTGACAAGTGAAATCTCCTGCTCCCCCAATTGTAATTGCATCTTTTCAGACCTCTAACAATGGCATTTGCTCCCTACTGCTTCCCAAAGGAAATCCCTGCCAATTAGGGAACTGGTCCCAGCTGAAGATCACGTCTTGCACCCTCATTGCAACATCCTACCTGCTCTAGGCTCTCAATATCCGCACGAAACCCTGAGAACAAGGGCACTTCCAAGACAGCCATGTTAGAGGAGCCAGAGTGCAGCCACCTTCCAATGAGAACAAAGAGAGAGAGAAAAGGATGAGAACAAAATCACAACCGAAGGTAACAAATGGTACATGAGACATCTCGGGATGGAGCACTGCTGAAAAGTTTCAGAGAAAAAAAAAAAAAAAAAAGATTTGGGCCATTGTGAAAGATTCCCATTTTTGCTACATGGTGGAAGAGGTGATATTGCTACAAGGAAGCTCTTCCCATTTCCCAAAAAAGGTTCTCTTTTCTCACAAATAGTCAGCTTTTAGCCTTCTTCCATGGCAGCTAGTTCGGGGCTAACAGATGTTGCTCAGAATGTTTCCTCTGCCATCCTTCGATGCACCCTTCCATTCAAACATGGGAGCAAGGGACAAGTGTGCTGGCTGAGATAAGGTTCCATCTTTGCCTGCAGCCCCTGCAGCTAACTGTTCACAGGGCTGGACTCACTGCACCGCTTTGCCTCCTCAGGAAGGAAGGAGACAGAAGGAGATAGGGCAGCAAAAAATTTCTATTTCCGTACATTATATCTGAGCTGTTCACTTGACTTCTGTTGTTTAAGTGATACTCTAGTCCCAGCACCTGCTAGGCCCATTGCAGAAAAGCAGAACGGTTATAAAACTGAGGAACAGTGTTTTCTGCTGCACAGGGAGTGCTCTAAGCCCTCCTTATTTACTCCAGTTGTGGATTTCCTTCTCTCAAGCCAACTTTTCTATAAGTTCCTTAAAAAACAAAGCGTTTGTAATGAAATCATCAGCTCCCAGTATCTACAGTAGCACAGTCATGTTTATGCAGAACATAAATTTAAGTGGATTAAATACAGGCATAATCTATTCTTGCCAATTTCTGTCCATCTACAGACAAGCTATTTTCTCTTAATACCTTCAGTTTCCCAATCTATAAAATGGGGATAATGCACTTTGTAGAGATATCACCAGTTTTTTAAGACCCAGGGATGAAACTTGTGGCGCTTTAGCATCATACATTGTTCTGTACGTTTCTCTATAAGCAGATAAACAATCAGCCTTAGAGAACTTGTTAACAAATATGCACATATATTGTGCCATTACTATAGATTCCAAACTGGTACCATTGCGACCAGTATCTTTCAGTGGGTGTTGATACACCAAACTGAACACAGCTCAAACAGCGAGGATGGGATGTAGCCTGGTACCTTGTGCATGTCTCCAGGATGACTTTATATTCCTGATGATCTTGATCTGACGCCGGGTCATCGTCATCCACCAGTGTCCTCTCTCTGTGCAAGGTTTTGGAGCGATTTTCATCAGGAGACACAGACCGCAGGAGATTTGGAGCCTGAAGATGCTGCTCTGACTTTGGTTCCTTCAGGTTAACCAGGAGCTGAAAAGCTGGTTTGGCAATAGGATCAGGCACATTGTAAGTGACATCAATCTGCAGCACAAGAGGGAAAAATAAAACATATTAGAGGTGTCTTTCAATACCCAAATCTTCTGTATATCTGTAAGTGTTCCTCACAGACCAGCATGAACACTAGACCTCCTCAGAGCAGGGCAAGGGCAGGCACAAAGCTAATAAAGGCTTTACGGGATAATTACATGCAGACAAAGTTGTACCAGATCAAATTCACTCTGGTACAACCATAGTTACTTCTATGAATTGAAGTAACACCCTCATATGGTAGTTGTTTAGCAAGAAACTCAAAAACATTAGATTTTAGGGATTCGATTAGGGATTAGAAAATAACAGACTGTATCAGTTTAGAGATCACCCAGTCACACACTTCCTTCAGCCTCATGGCAACTTTACCTGCATCAGACAGCAGCCTTCACCTTTGGCACTCACAAACAGCCCTGTCGGGATACTGGGGATCTGGGGAGAATCCACAGTTAAGACACAGAAAAGACATGGCACTCAGAATGGATATTAATACCAATTTTAGCTGTATTGTGTATGAAAGATCTTTCCAGCACTAAACAAGATGGTACAAGGGAAACAAATGAGGCCCGTTCTTTCCAGCACTTACTCAGTGTTTAACCCACACTTTGTCATTACTGAGCTTATCTGAGTTACCATTTAGAATCCAGCCCAGACAGAATACTGGCAATTTGGTGACGTTAACACAAAGCCACCTACCACTGCAGTCTGGAGGACTTTTTTATTCATCTTGTTAAGCTCAAATGTCTCCTGGTAGTCTAGATTAGTAGAAGCCAAGGAAATGGTAAGGTTGACTCCTCCAACATAAGAAAGGATTGCATATTCAGACAGAGCCTGCAGGGCTACACATGTATCCTAGAGATGAGAATATGCAGGGATCAGAATAGCAAAGAAAACAGCAGTAAACTTACTAACAAGTTGAAATTATTTTTTTCGGAGGTGACCCACCTGAGTAGATGAGAACCCTCCAAGTGCATTTCTCTGCTGTGAGAGCCATTTAACAACTGGGAGTGCAGAGGCCACATCTCCTAGGAGTGTGTATGTCAGAAGAGCATAAGATGTCATTTCCACTTCTGCAGAAACAACTGAAAGAGGTGGGGAAATGGAGAAGGGAGGAAAAAAAATCAGGCTACCAACTAGAGCTGAGAAGGCAGGTTTAGAGGTACTTCTTTGAAGATTCATTAACTGAAAAAAATATTCAGTCTGTACAAGAAAACATGAAGAGAGATAAATGAAGTAAAAAATGCGTGCACCCAAGAACCCATCACCTTTCAAAATTATTTTTGCTTCCAACACAAATTTCTACCTTCACACAGACAGCCTTCTTTCTGCTTCAGTGTGTAATTTCTTTCCCTCTTCAGTTCTACTCTCTGCTATCCCTGTCCTAGATTTTCATAGGAAGTCTAATTAGTCCCTTCCTGAAAATTTGTTCTCTTAAAAACTGTTGTGCCTTCTAGTCAGATGTCAGTGATTTTAAAATTATAGTGTTATTTATTATTATTATGGCTCTGATTTGAAAAGTCGAGGCCAACAGTGCTGAACTAGAAGGCAGCAGCCACTGGCCTGCTGTTGCAGCCATTCCTTTATCTCTGTCTTTGCAATGCTGGTACCTGATTGAGAGAGGCCATCGTTAAATCCCATGAAGGTATCTTCATCAGTAACCAGAGTTCCTGTCAAGCTCCAGTGTGTAAAGCCATCTAGAACAACAGGAGAGTGGAATATGTAAGATATACCGTGTCTCTATTTAGGCCAGTATCCTCTGGGCAGGGGATGCAAACTCCTTCTCACTTGACGATTACAAAGACATGACAAGTGAGATAATTCCTGGATTTTGGATTAAAAGATACTATCAGAGTATCTGACTTGTGTTACTAAGCAAATTCTGTCATACTGACAGGAATGTGACTGCCAAGCCTCTAGTGCAGTCATTTCTTCAGCATGAGCTGCACCCATTACACTCAGCCTTCTCTCCTACAAGAGGGTGGCCACCCTAAGGACCCGCCTGGATGGTTCCGGGATGGCCCGGGATGCCCAGTACCTTGGGTGATGGCCATGCTGTTCATTTTGCGCAGCGTCACCGAGGCGGAGGGACTGTGCAGCAGTGTCAGGGCATACGCAGTCAAGGCGGTGGTGTAGGGATCCTCTGCTGAATATAAGTTGGACTCTAAGAAGTGTTTTGCTTTGGCAACAGCTGTTTCTTCTTCCTGTATTTGGGGGGAAGAGCCCAGACATGTTGCTAGCCTCTGCACCCCGCCAGTTAGAAGCACTACACTTCTTATGATTGTGTGTCCATGAAGAAAACTAGGAAAGAATTTTGCTCTGTGCAGAACAAAACCACCTCTTCCTTTTCACCGAGACACACACCAAAAATTTTAAAACAGGAATCAATAGTATAGCATGAATCACCTCAGCTAACACTGTCCCCCTAAAAGGCTGAAGAAGTTTCACGGCCCTGCAAGGCAGCAGATGAACAGGGCAGGAGGGAGCTCTGCATGTTTGATTGCGTTCCTGACACTCCGGAGCGTCTAGCAGACGCCAGAGGATAATAAAGGCCAAGGTTCCCAGGGGTCCCTGCAGCCAACAAACATGTTTTATTAACTCCCTCGATGACCTCACCGTGCAGGAACGTGGCTCTGATAATTTATAGAAACAATTTAATTGGACTTGATGTAATATGGTTTCCTTTGATTTCCCTGTGGCACTAACCTTCCCCTTCCTCATTTCCTAGCTAAGATCATTAGCAACACTTGCAAATCTCCTCTAGGAAAACCATTAGATCCACAGAAACTGTGCACTTCCAGCAAATAAATATTCTGGGGTTGTCCTGACTCACAGCAGCCCAGAGGGAGCATCACATCACTTTGGAGACACACACTGCTGACAGAGAGGCAGCGAGTTCCTCTGCTATCACTTGAGGAACTGTTTTTTTAATAGGGTTCAGTGCCCTCTACTCCCACAAGAGCTGGGGGGATCTGCATGCAGCAGCAGCCCAGTCCCACCCTGAGCTCTGCAGAGAGGCCAGCAGAAAGCTAAGCTTATCAAAGAGGTTCTGAGCAGATACTGCCGTTTGCACTGGCTGTTTCTGCAGTCCCCATAAACCTACTGGGTTTTGCCTGAACGGGCTGTGGTGCTTTCCAATTGCCAAGACCTGCTGTACAACCCACTGCACCTCCTGCTTTCATCTTCCAGTTCTCCCTGCACACACCTACAAACAGAGAGCTGTTCTCATGGACTAGTCAATGCATCTCCAAAGAGAGATGCTCCTACCCTTGGGAATGTTCAACTGTGATGTTATCTGAGATTCTTCATTCTACTGAATTTGCAACTGGGCAAAAATTCCAAGGAAAACAACACTGATGTTACCCTGGGTTTTAGAAAGGAACCTCTAAGAAGTCTGTTGTATTGGAAAAGATCTCTTTTAGCTACTTTAAAGCTTATGCAGTGCAACTGCATATTCCTACATAGTTTTTTTATTTTATTTTTTTCCCTGCCTGTTCCTATTCTCTCTCACTACAGAAAAGACCAACATTTCCGTCCAAGGTCTCTACTCCAGCACATCACAGGAGTATGGCTCTCCAAAGACACTGTAATCTAATAGCAGTAGCAGTTTGGCCACTGCAACAGAGGCAAGACTGCACAAGATTTCTGGATCCCTCTGAAGGATTCCTGTGGTTGAAGTCTGTGCTGTCCTGGTTAAACTACTGGCGCTGAGCAAGCTAGTTATAATGATGCTGAGTGTATCTAGGCAAGCAACTTTTATCTGCCCAGGCTGCAATTACACCTTGAAATTACAAGCCAGAAACAATGTTTTTGCGGTCCAGGTCAGGGACAGACAGGAATTGCAGGGAGGAGTTTTGCTTCTGTAGAATAAACTTTGAGCTGCCAGTAGGAAGCTGGAGGAATCGCCTTGAACAACTTCAGAACAGATTCCCTACCCTGGAGGTGTCACAGGGCTTTGAAACAGCCAGTGACTCAGGTGCTACCACTGGAGCGAGCACAGAACGCCTCCGAAAGTGAACAGGAGTAAAACCAAGCTTAAAGAAAAAAGGGGAATATTTAGAAATCACAGAACGCAAGAGCTATTTTAACAAGGTTCGTTACCTCTGAAGTTATGCCCGTTTCCAAAAGAGCTGCGACCACATAAGCTGTCAGGGAGATCTTACCATGGATTCCACCCTGGAGGGCAACAAACAAAATCACTACATGAAAACTGGAGAATGGGGCAGTGAGACCATCCTATGGAAAATCTCTTGGTTAGTTTCTTTCCGATATTATCCCAGGCTTTCAAACACAATATTCATATCGGTTTTAAGGAAACAACATCACTTCCTACCTTGCTAAAGCCTTTAAAAATGCATCTGTTGCACACTTTTAAGTCTGCATTAAGTCTGTTTTTTTACCTGAATGTCCTTATTTAGTATCCTGCCCATAGCTGGAAAAGAACCATCTTCTTTCTGATGCTGGATGATCCAGTCTTTTGCAGCTGTTAGTTCTTTTGGGTCAATGAAAATAAAACCACGAGACTGTGCAAAGGACTTGAGGACAAAAGCTGTGAGCCTAAAAATAAAATTTTATCAGCTTTATCAAGAAATGAAATGCAGGACACCATATCAGTCAAGGGAAAACATTTTTAGGAAGCACAAATTATAAAAATCTTCTGTGGGAAACACTGAATACTTTTCAAAAAATGAATAATGAATAAAGGGACAGCAAATTAAATTGAAATTTATAATCAAAAGAGTTGTCTTAGTTACCACACATTCCAAAAATCAAATACCCTTTTATAGGTGGGCACTGCTGCCCAGCATAAAGCTTTTAAATTAAGAGCCAACATGCTTATAAATATTTGCAAAGTATTTTACAAAGAAGAGATAAATAAATTTTTCAGATTTTGTATAAACTACTAGCTTATATTAAAAAAAAAGAAAGAAAGAAATCCAGACACACTGCTAAAGTCTGAGGCTCTATTAGACTTTATACAGAAGTAGGACTTAAGAAAGCAGCAGAAGTGTTTTTGGAATTCTAAACCTCTGACATGCAACAAGTGTGAACTCTGGCCAGCTCTGGGAGACTGAATCATTCATTTTACAGGCCCCTGCGGAATGGGAGGGTAGGAGGCATGCTGCCTGGCAGGGGATTTTTCAAGTGTTAAGTAATTCTGTGTCACCATATTTTACATCTAGGGACTGGGAGATGCCAGATCTGAGATAAAAGTTCACTGTCTTAAGAGGCAGCATCACAGAAACGGTACTTCCCTCAGATGAGCTGATGAAGAAAATCATTCTAAAGGAAAATACAGAGCAGATGGAGAAGCCAAATGACAGCATAAGCAAACAAATGAAGACAAGAATGAGACACTGTAGTCAACTGCCACACTAACATGATGCAACATGGAACCTTAAAGCTTAAAGGGAACATAAGTGAAATGAGCTGATCTCTCAATTCCTTAATTTCTGCTTCTCAAACTGTTTTATTCTGAAAAGTCCTGCACGTAGATTCTCAGGGCATAAATCCATACCGTGCCATTTCATCCACAAATGGATACAAGGCATTTGTAAGAAACTTTTCTTACCCCACCCAGACACATCTCTGCCACAGAGGGACAGCATGATGCTCCATAGATGTGCAGGTGAGCTCCACTCTCCAGGGGAATTAAGTCTGGGCCCCACACATTGCTACCTCAATTGCACCTAAAGGCCTGGATGTGTTAGAAGTGCTTCAATTGCCCACGAGTCAGGAAACAACTCTTATACACCTATTAGCACAGTACAGAACACCCAGCAGTATCCAAACAGAAGGCTTAGTCAGGGAGGATTATATCTGTTCTCCACTGTGCACAATACCACGATGGAACCTGGAAAATAACTCTCCTCTCCCTGCCCATTGTGTATTTTTCCCATTTAGCAAACACTGAATTTTCTGTTTTAAATAGCAGCTCACCACATGCTCCCCGAGGAATCCCTCTCGCCAAAAGCGCTGTATGAACCATCTTGTCTCTTGTAGGTCAGCTGGCGCTGGTAGCCTGGAAGTCACAAAAGATTTGTGGGAGTCCAAAATCCTCACACAGAGGAAAACAAGTAAAGTGAATGAAGACTTGAAACATCTGGCACTAGTATAAGGGATTCTGCTACCCGAGGCAACCTCTTATTTTGCTGTGTGTGACACAGCCAGCTCTGTGTACGTATGCTAGAGCTTATCCAGGAATCCTTTCAGGATCTGACACTGAAAATAGAGTCAAAATGCTGCCTGCTAGACTGGCAAATAGGTGACAGTCATTTTACACTAGTCTTGCAGCTCTCTGTTCTGTTATTCTGATGCTCCTTTGGGGTTGACTGATTCTTTATTGTTCTTATTCTCTGTTTGTGGCTTCATCACGCCCCAGGCTGGGTCCCCTCCCTGCTCTTCTCAAACCTCACCCTGCTGTTTTCCAGGCTTCCCTCTAGATGCCTGGACTCACCAGAAAGCTTCACCTTTCTAGTTTCACCTGTTCACCCATTTAAAACTCCATTATAGAAAAGCAGAAAATATTATTGAGCAGCTCAGCTCAAGCCACTTTCAAAGATTAGAGAAACGAGGGAATTGTTGGGTATCAGCATGTTCTATGATGGCTGGCTAAGTGGTAAAATAGAGTCTTCTGGTTTGGTAAGTCACAGAAGCCTTCTAGATTAAACAAATAGACTTTTCCATCTGAACCTTATATGTGGCAGGGCTCCAGTAAACACAGAAAGATTTTAAACTCTTGAGGATTTCTTCTTTAAGGGTTAATGAAGAGGCAGAGTTTGGAGTCCAATCCTGGAAGGCTTGCAGATTCATAAAAAGAAACAAAATCAAGTGACACTGAAAAGAAAAAACTAACCCAGGCTATTAAAAAACTTCTTTTTTCGCTATCGGCAAGCACAGCAAATTACAAATGAAACAACAGTTGCCAGGCAAAGGAATTAGCATTGGGCTTTTTCTCCTGAATACAGAGAATATATTACATTTTATATTTACATTTTCAGCAGAGAACCACCTAACCCTGTCACCTCTGATTTCATGACATGACTATTGTCTGACTCATATACAATACAGCCATGTCTCTCTGGGTCATTCTTGTTTTTATTAATGTTTGTCAAATTCTTACTTGTCCTGAGAATTGCATTTAATTATAAACTATTTTGTGCATGACTCTTCCAAAGTGAATGTTAAGAAAAACAGTGCATAAAAAGATAGATTGCTTTGAGCTGTTCAAAGAGATAGGACAAGGCATTGAAAGGTCAGGGGGAAAACAAAGGAAAAAACAGCTTTTTGTAGCTCTTGGATAGCTACTTTGGATCCTAACTTCTGATTCTGCATATATTGTTCCTGGGAAGATACTGATATATTGGAGAAAGTTCAGAGAACAGTAACGTGAGCAATTCAAGAACTAGGGAAATGACTTAGGAATACGAATACAGGAACTAAACACATAGATCTTGACTAGATTTAATTTTACAAGACTTTATGAAGCTTGCAAACCCAGAAAATAAGTTACTTAGGGGAGCGGTAAATCAATAACTATGTAAACTAGGAGCTATTAAATGGAAGCATAAGCTACAGCTCAAGGGAGAACATCTTGCCATCAAAATCCATTAACCTGTGTGATGGCACTAAAGAAATGATGAACCCTCATCACTTGGGATTCTCTTGATTAGAAGTGATAATGCTAGTAAAACTCCCTAACTTAGAGCCTTTTCTCTTTCTATAAGCTGTATGTTTAGTGCGATACCTTGAACAAGATAATCAGTAGCTTCACTCTCCACTTCATAGCTGAGTTGCTTGGTTTTCTGCAGATATTTCAGGACAAAAACATTGGGAGCAAAATGGATCATGTTCTGCTCTCCACATCCAAATGGTAATCGCAAAAGATTGTCCAAGTTGTTTAGTGTAGGACCCATCACATCTCCTGTTTGGAAAAGGAGGTGCCATGTTCAGTATCAAGTAATTCTGCTTTACCTCTTTTTGATGGCTTATGATTAAAACCCACCTGACTAAACTAGTTTCTATTAGCTACACATAGTCAGCTTAAATAAACTGTTGCAGAATATTGGTAGTCCTTCAAATTTTCAGTCTTAGCCCTTCAAGTTCTTGCTGGAATAAAGAAGAAATTTCACATTTCAGATTTTGATTATCTGCGAGTATTCAGTTTAGACTACCATTTTATGAGGCAGGTAGGACAAGTTGTGATTATGATGATTATGAAATGCACACTATGAATTCTACGAAATGCTGCCTCTTAACAGATAGAGCCTCTGAAGGTGCCTCAGATGGTGCCACATTAAGTTGTTGTCAACTCAGATGGGTTTCAAACAAGTGACTGGGACAAGAAAAGCTTCTCTGTCCTAGAATCAAGTGGAATGTACCTTTGTAACAGCCTACGACTACTTAATCCGGTCCATATTCCTCATATACAGGTCAGAAGCAAATAACAGCTGGAAGTATCTCCTCATACTTGATAACTAATACCTATTGATACCTCCTCATAATTGATACCTATTATTGAAGCTGTAGCTCTTTCTGATCCTGGAATTATGTTGTGGGGAACTCCAAGAGTAAACGCTTCATTGTGATTTTCATCAGTCTCTTCTTTTCTCCATATTTTAAACTCTCCCATTGACCCCCAGCCTGTGGAAAAGCCAATGTACTTCACCTCAAGCTGTTTGGGGACTGTCCACTCCACAATAATAGACTCATTTAGCACCCGAGTACCGTGGCCAACCTGAAAGGTACAAAAAAAGCCCATACGTTTCCAAGAACCCATGCATGTGAGATCAGCCTGCGGGGTGCCCTTGGATCCCATAACCCACGTCTGCACCACACATCTAAGAGAACATTGGATACCTGGCCCCTTTCTCTTTCCCACCCCCAAAACAATCCAGGCAAACTGAATAAGAATTCCTGAATACGTGCCACCAGCCTGGCCTCTCAGGCCTTCAATGCAACCAGCACTAAAATTTTGAAGGCCGAGGTGCTGAGTGTATGTGACAAGCAAGCAGGCGTCGTGATGGGGACAGCCCGATCACGGTTTAATACAGAAAAGCAGCAGAAACGAAGCTTTCTCCCTCTACAACATGCATCCTTCAAATCTACGTGCTCCAGCTCTAGCTAAGAAACCAAGAGGCTCCAGACTGTTACACAGCTGTACTCACTACCTGGATAATTCCATTTTTCCAGCTGATCCAGAAGCTGCGGAATTCATCCCAGGAGAGGATACCAGCTGTGTCCGCGCTGACCACTGGCACACCCATTTTGCTGGTGGAAATCCATGTTTTAGTATTTTGATGTCCACCAATAACAATCTCAGTCATCTCTGCCATGTCATATGGGCCAGAGGACAAGGCCAGGTGAGCGTCGTTGTGTGCTTTCACAGCAATGTCAAAGTGGGTCATCTGGGCAGGTTTCTGCATGTATTGGTACTCATATTTGTTTGGCGTAGAAATGTGAATTTTCTCTAGTCAGAAAAATAATGGAATGTTGTAAGAATTAGACCTCATGTACTTAAAAAGATAACCCATAGCTAACTTAAAATTTAAATAGATGGTCATTTCCTTTTCTTAAGACTTTTTCCAGCTTATCTTAATCAAACTATAAAATATATATGGATGTGTTCCTCCCTATCTTCTACTTACACCTCCTTCAATATAAATGGTATTTCGGTTCAATATCGCTCAGATTTCCTGCATCTGTATATGATTTTTCAGTTCAAATTTAGTGGTCAAAAGCATTTCTGTTTAGCTTAGTGGAGCCAAGGTTGAGCTATCCAAATCTCAGGCAGAAAGGACATACTGATTCCAGACTGAATTTTAAAACATCAGCTAAAAAATATAGTACAGCCACAGTGCTGAATACTTAAACTGTTTCATAAAGTAAAGAAATTTAATTGCCATTTCCAGAAATCACTTGGGCAGTTAGAGCAAATTCATAATTAGCCAAGCAGGTAAGAAAGCCTCTTTATTCAAAAGTTCCTTCTACACACTGTAACTCATCAATCACAGACAGGTTAAAAAGTTGACTCTTTTTTCTACTGAACAGATGGAAACAAAGAGGTTTTTTTCCCCCATGGGATAAAGCCACGTGTTACTATTTATAATATTAAGTTTATTTGGTTTAGTTATCTCATTTAAATCAACAACTTACCATTTGGGCAGAAAAACACACTGTAGGTGTATTCTCTTGACAATCCCTCTGGCTATATGAAGACAGAAATCCATATGTAAAAATACAGTGGATTAGTTATGACAGTTATTCGATTTTGCTTAGAAAATACATAAGTAAAATTCTGCTGCAGTATAGTGTTTCAAATCCTTTATAGAAAAGGGATTGCACTGCATTCTGTTAGCTCGAGAGATTATAATTATTAAAAATCACATTTCTTATGCTGACATAGTAAACATTCCCTGTACAGTTCTAACCCTTTTTCTCCTAAGCAGTATAGAATATTTATCAACAGAATTAAATGGGTCCTTTCAGCATACGTGACACAAAAACGATTATTTGCAATAATGTGAACATACGATGAGTCAAAGATCATTATAATCCAATTCAGGTTTGATTTACTACCAAAGAGCTCTCATGAGTTGCCTATGCATGCATCATGCTTTTTTTTTCTGCATTATTACAAACCTATATTTTCTTACCTCAATAATAACACTACTGCGAACATGATCCATCCCAACTGGGGTCCTTTTATCCATATAATTGTCCTCTGAGTGCTTGGTGTTCTTTAAGGTCTGCATCCCATCCTGACAGCAATTAGTTCCACCATAAGCAAAAGCTTTTGCTACGAAACAGAAAAGCAGCAGCAGAGATTTCAAAATACAAAGACCTTAGAGCCCTGATCTAAACTAATTACCTATACAGTTGATAAGCACCACATGAAGTGTATTTTTCCTACAAGTTCTCGGACCATCAGAGGACAGAGAAACTCTGACTTGCTAATTTCCAGTGTAAAACAAATTTTACTATCTATAATTATCTGTCATACAAACTCGCCAGTGCATTCTAGTTAAAAAATCTGCTTGTAGGAAATAAAGAGGTTTGAAAGATAATTTGCAGCAAGTACAGTGAATACTTCCATTTTAGGAATTCTCCCACTTGGGACAATTAGGGTATTTGGTGAGAATTTTCTTCTGAAAAAGGAATAAAAAGGAATGCTTGTAAAATTCCTTCAAGCAGTAGGGTATTTTTATTTCTATACTACCAGTGATGTTGCTCAGTCCAAGCTCATTGAAGGACAAAACGACAGAGGTGGGTTTAGCTTCCCCAGGAGCAACACATTTCTTTCTTGTCAGGTGGTGTTTCCCAGGATGCCCAACAAACTTGATGCCTTTTGGAACAGAAATCTTCACATGAACCTGTGAAAATTTTTGAATGCCATTTACTGCAATTTTCATGTGCAAAACTCATAGATGCAAGTAAAAAGATCTGAAAAAAATTCACAAAATGCTCAATATAACCACAGTGTGCACAGATTACTGCTTCCTCAGTCATCCTAGTAATACATTTAACTGTTGGGATTGCTTTCAGCTCAATAATTCCAGAAGGTCAGAATGATACTATCTAGCTAGCTAGTGTATTTGAGAAAAAGAAAGGAAAAGACAGACAAGAACACACTATGGAAAAAGCATGTCTTGGGGAAAAAAAGTCTTTCAAACTACTTTGAGAGAGATTACGAATCTCTCGGGGGAAAAAAAGTCTTTCAAAGTAAGCTACTTTGAGAGAGATTACGAATCTCTCTCAATTAAGAAGCAAATTCTCACTGAACCACAAAGAAGAGTTTTCTAATTATCTTCACCACATTTTTCAGTATTTGGATTTCTGAAGTGTTGTGAGACACTTCAGATCATTATTAGTCATTCCAAATGAAAAGTTAATGCTTTTATTAGTATTGCAAAGAAGTATTTTTATCTTGTTCCATGTTTTTCTGCTGAGCTTATCACGGTTATCCTTGCTCCGTATCTATTACGACCTGTAGACCACTTAAGAAATTTTCTTTCATGATGAGACATAAATTTACAGAAATAAAGGGGCTGTTACCTCTACACAGAGGGTTAAGTAATTGTAGACAGTCAATGGAATTTTGGTCTGTTCCCCCCGGATGACGTGGTACGGCAAGGTGAAATCAATGAAGAAAGGTTTGAAAGTCTTCAGTTCTGTTTGACTGGCAATGCCCAAGCCCTTCTCCTCAGACAGACCCACAGCTTCTGTTATCCACGTGGTGATGGAGTCTGGCACTTCCACACGCAGCTGGGCTTCTCCCGATGTATTACTGCCACAGAGAATAGGGAATAACTTGGAGAGGACAAACTCAGGAAATGCTTTTGAATGAAGCTGAAGCACATGGAGCCAAATTAATGGAAACTTTGCATTTGGAGGCAATTCCATGACACAGTATCACCTATGATTCAGGAACATCAGTGATGCTTTAAATAACAGATTATAGAAAGAAAACATTGAACATTTTAAGTTACAGTGAGCCCTGTGCAGGACTCAACTTGCATGACTAATGAGCAGAACAGCAAGTAGTTGCTACTGCAAAACAGAATCGAACATAACAATCTGTAGTAAATTAAAAACTGTACAGGATTTGCAACCTAGCTATAGAATCACTTTTTAGAAGCAAATGTCTATACTAAGTGAAAAAAGAGAAAGACTCCTAGATCTAAGTCCTAGATAAAAGCAGCTAAGCAACTGTTTATTCAACAGCTAGTGAAATAAAAGCAACCTTTGTTGGAACCTATTGTCCTTGTTATGCTCATTGCCACATTACAGATTGTGCTTAAACATCAGTCAAGTGAGAAATTTTCCAGCTACCAAGTTCAGCAACTGCTCGTCCAGGGGGGCATATTTTGATTCAGAAACATTGTTTGGTTGATGTTGGTATGTCTGGCTCATAGAAAGTTTGCCCAACAATCATTTCCCCCTTCCCCCTGTGCCCCAGTAACTAAACATTAAAAAAAGAAAACAATTTATTTGGGGTATTTAGCTTTGCTGTGCACACTGCAACAGGATATCATAAACCCGGTATCTTTTTCCATGTTTTATATTATAAATTCAATTCTGCTCTGCAGCCTTTGCTATTTGCCTCCTGCAAAGCAGCTTTGGCCTTGCCTGGAACAGAAAACATTTCCTCTAAAGCAAGAACAAAAGCTATTTCATGGCTCAACTGGCAGGGTGATTGGTGCAGTTATGAGTACACCCTAAGGTTGTTTTCTCTCCAGCTCATATTTATTCCCCAGAGCTTGATACACATGCTGCTAACTCCACAATCTTTTGAGAGCAACATGCATCCTAGCTGGCATGGCAGATAAGAAAGCAAGATCTTAAGAGTAAGCTCTGGGGATCTACAGCATAACATGCCTTTCTATGCTGCAATACCTGCTGATTCACATCCAGAACAAAATGAAGAACAGTTTTCAGTGCTTTCAACTCTGAAGGCTATTTAAACTTTAGGAGTCCAATGAAGTGCCTTTACTTGCACCATCTAAATCACCTCTTTGTATAATTTTCAATGAGTCTAGCCCAATATAACTGCAAATAAAACAGGCAGTGTATCACATATAGGTCTCCATATTGATATTACAATAGGAAAAGATCAAAAACAGTAGTTTGATCAAACCTAGAGGTCACTGTTCCTTCAAAAAGATAAGCTAAGTTCAGCAGAAAAAAACAGGGTTCAGTCCAAGCAGGCAGCACAAAGATAGCCCCCAGCTCAGGTTACAGAGCAGAAAGCCTGGGAAAGCCCTGGATGCGGCCAAGCCCCATGTGTTTTAACTGCTCGGAAGCCCACGAGTTTCACAGCACTTCCACCTTCCCCCTAAGGGGCGAGTTAGCTGGTACCTGCAACACAAGCTCCAGCCCTGAGAAGCAAAGTCGAAGGGTGTCCCAGCCCTAGAACTGGCTGCATTCCAGTCTGTTTAACCGGACAATTTGTTGCAGCTGATGTTCTTTCCACTGGGATTTCAGCCCATAACCAACATTAACATTATTTTCACACATGAGGGCACTTACTCTTCTGGGCGGGGGGCCAAAGTACACATACATTTCCAGCCATCAGACCCTCCAGCCAGGCTCTAGGAATTTTTAGAATTGGTTTGGGAAGTTGATATTAGGCTTTTGTTTCTTTTTTTTTTTTTTTGAGGATTGTATACTGTAATTATAAATGGTAGAAGAAAAAAAAATTCTTCCTGTTCAAGAGAGCGGAAATCAAGCAATGCTCAGCTCAGTTATTTATAGTGAAATGAAGTGGAGAAAATGCAATCTGCAACTTTTTATTCCACACTCTCCCACTTATAATTAACTGCCCCAGCTTGCTGAGGCCCAAACAGGCACTTCTGAAATTCTTTGTGTATTTCTACAAAGCATATTTCATGCTCAATTGAACAGATTTGAATACACTTACTGCAAATTCCTGTCAAATTTAATTTATAATCATTTACTGAGAGTAAAGTTTACTTGTAAACCTGGAAAAGCCCACAATAATTGCCTCAAATATTTTATCCTAAATGTGCTGTTTTAGGGAAAGTTCCAGCATTTACTGAGGTAGTTTTGTCACCTGATTGCAAACCAAATTCACTTGTGTTGAACCTAATTCCTTGTTCCTTTTTCCTCAGAGTTACTCCTCTGCTTGTGACACTATGGATGGCAAAGTAGTCAAGAGTGAGAGGTATAACTTGAAGTAAGAAAACGTACTTTGAAGGAGTGGTATAAAGATTCTTGCTTGGAGAAGCAATGAAGAAAAGCTACATAAAAATCAGAGGACACTGATGCAGCTCCTAGTTGGTTTTAAAGAGCTTGGTTTTCTGCAGCTGAAGAGAATACAACACACTGGATATAACTAAGGGAATTCCCTGTATGTACCTGACATTGAGGCAGTGCCAAATCCACGTTTCAGGAAAGAAGGTTCTTTTTCTCTTCTCTGCTCTGCTAGAAAAGAGTAATTAATTCTTGGCAATTAATTCTTTTTAAAAAAGACAACTAGTTACAATGATAACTGATAAATCAACGTTACTCCTTGCAGCTCAAATAATTGACTAAAGCACTAGTTTGCACAGACTCAAAAAAAGCAATTGTATCATTCTTACTGCAAAAAGCAATACAAGTCTTTCCAAATGATCGCATGGTTCACACACAGAAACAGTTTGGAGACATAATTAAGATCTTCCAATTTATTTCACCAAGTGAAAGCACAGAGGGGACTCACACAGCATGTGAATTCCCATGACATCATGACATGGCCATAGTCTACCAGTTATTACAAGCACTACTTGATATTCCCCTCCCTCCCTTTTACTCTCTAATAATTTCATAATTTGTTTCATATTTCTATCTGTGATTTGTTCACAAGGACAGTGACATTTGTTCAAAGACAGTGAAGTACCTCCAAAACTTACTCTAAGAGAGGTGACCAGCTGATGCAGGGGGGCATAGCCTTAGTTGGCAGCACTATCTGCAATACTTGCAACTTCTCTTTGGGCAACCCCTTATTTATTTTGACCACCAGCTGAGCAGCAAGCAACTCTGTGCAGAACGAGGGCTAGATCTCAAATATTGAGAAGCAACAACTCATTCACACAGTTTCAAATGGTCCTTTCAAATAATATTACTTTGAATTTTTCTGGAATTAAGAGTACCAGTTACAATTTTTGTTACATCTGTCAAGACAGCTGACAAGGGGTTCCCTCCTTCCTCCCATCTAATCTTGACAAAACTAAATGATCTGGGGGCACGGGAGGTGAGGAACGGCTGAGAATATAGGGAAAAAATGCTAAAAGTATTGCAAGCAGTACACATTATAACAAAAACATTACCTTGGTGCAATTTTGGAATGCATCGTAGCCACTAATGTCCCAGTATGCGGCTGAAAAGCTGGCACGGCCTCGTCTGTGTACATGCCGCCGTTCTGTCTGTGGTTCAGGCTGACTATGTCAGTCATTACAACCAAGCCAGTTTCCTAGACAATAAACATGAAGACCACAAAACAGAAACCAACATGGAAAAAATCAGTATATATCGATGAAGATTTTTCTGAATGGAATCCCCCCAGCCCATCCCAATATCTACAGGACAAAGTTCCATTGAAATGTGTGGAATTTTAAAAGCTATATGGAGTTGCCCTACAGAAACACCCCTAGATGTAGGAAGGGAACTAAGAATGATCCTGCAAACATAAAAGTAACCAAGACACCCCACAGCATGGAGTGGAGGTTGATTCTTCCTACTGTAAATGCAAAGCGAGCATCCTTGGTGATGTCCCAGTGCCAGGGGAAGACCGAAGATCGACGGCGTCTACGTGAGGACATGCCTGGCCACCAGAAATGCCCTTCTTCCTTGGGAGCTCCAAAAGCATCAGATACATCGTACTCAGCAAGCTCTTGAAAAACCTACATAGGAAGGAAAGAGACTGCTGCCCTTTGCAAGCATAAGAGTTTCCTTCTAAAGGTAAAGGGCTGGTATTGAGAGAAAGACATCAGTGCTTTAAGCTGCCTTTTACCTGGCTGGCTGTCAGCTGAAAACCTGTCTTCAGCAAGTAAACACTCTTATCCACAGTGGCAATGCAGACACAGCTCGATTTGGCAGCTGTGACCTTGATGTTCACAACATCACCAGGTCTGGTCTCATTTGCCGAGAGCGTCACTGCAACCTAGGAGTTTAATATAAAATCTCATCTCGCCTCATAGGTGGTGGATAAAACCATGAAAAACAGCAAGACACCATCCCTCCCTGTCCACTAGCTGCACTGCCAATACCTGATTTTCGAAGGAGGACTTGACAGTGAACTGCAGGCTGTCTGTGACCCCTTCTCCGTTCTCCCTGACGTAATACACCAGCAGACGGCCAAAGGGAGCCATGCTGTGCACTACTGAGAAGTGGAGGAACGTCATGCAGACTTCAACCTCTGCTGCAGGATTACTGGTTGGTGCTAAAAAATAGAGAATAGTGCTGTTCATCAAAATCACACCTTCTGCCTCCTCTAAACCCTGCGAGGTGCAGAAATCCTCATTCCTTTAAAGATCATCAAAAAAATCACTTTGGAAACTTTACAGAAAGGTGTTTTTTTTTAACTGAAAATAAGGGAGAGGTAGCATATAGGAACCTACCTCTTCCTAGGGAATGTACAACATCTACATCCTTCCCAAAAGGACTGGCAGCTCTTTTGCTCCTCTGCTGGGTGACGTTACTGTGCTGCAATCCCGACAGGACAATGTTGCCTCGCGATGCTACTTCATAGTGCAGAGTGAAGTTGCAAGGACACGTGGACTTAACTGCAATCCAAGCCTCCTCTCCTACCTGTGCTCAGAGGCAGGAAAGATGTGGTTGTTATAATGCACACTTAGGTTATAGAGCACAAGTCCTGTTGGGTCTGAGCCCATGAGAGATTTGGTGCCTCTCTTACAAAATTTACGGACTGAAAAGAACACTATCAGCAGTGTTTGGGGATCCTCCTTACTGTAAAAGGAGGGGTCTGTGTGCATCTCCAATTCTGCAGGTCTAACAAGGAGAATGGGATGGGGGGTTGTAAGCATTAATGAAAACAATAAAGGAATCTCTGGAATCTTGAAAGTTAAGCCTTTTGGCACAGAGCAGCTGTCAGAATTGGTTGAATTTTAGACATCCCTTCAGTAGGTCAGCCCTGAAAGAGATGGAGTGAGGGGTGGGAAGTGTGTCACCTCTGGCATTTCCCGTGGTTTCATTGAGTTTATTCATCATGATTGCTGTCACAGGGTAAACACCAATTCAAACAACTAAGATGCCCTGAAGTTACTGGCAGCAGGACTGTGGAAAATGCTTTCAAATTACACAGGTTCTGATATTAATTTGCAAACCTGTCACTCAAGGAGCTGCCAAACATACAAGAAAGCAAAAGGAGAGCTTCCTTTGTCAGGGCAAATACACCTGATGCTTGTAAAAGGCTACAGAGAAGCACTGGCTTTCTCCACTCCCAAGTCCTTTACCCAGAGGTACCCTCTAAACTGGAGATAAAAAATCCCACAAATATTGCTAAACCCAAAAAAATGCATATCAGTGCTCATGGTGAGGAATGGCTCATGTCTGGCTGGGTAAAAAACCTTCTGTGGAGCAGCTGAATTTCCTAGAAACACAAAATTCTTTATTCTGGCATACAAGAAGTCACAACAGTTGTGTTAAGTAGGATTTATTCAGCAATCTCCAGCTCTGACCCTCTTGCCATTTTAAGCACAGCATGCCTAACCAAGACTGAGCAGTAACGTTAAATACTAAAGAAACATTTAAAAAGACTTTTTCTTCAATACTAACAGTGCTATCTTGCCATCGTGTATATATTTTATATATATATAAAATATATATCATACAAATCAAAAAAGGACAGCAAAACAAGCAACTGCTAGTAATTAGATACAGTGAGAATGCTGCAGAATCCACGGAGAGGTGCCTCGTGACATCAAATATTTGAAGCATTAAGAATTTCCTACTGAAAAATGATGAAACAGTTTGTTTTTTAAAAAATGCAGCTAATTGGAACACCCAGTAAGAGCTGGCAAAGCAGAGAAGCAGTTCCCACATCAGCTGGTCATCCAACTCCTAGCTTTCCCACAGAAGACTTACTTCTAATCAGGTTATAATAAGAACAATGTGTTCAGATTAGCAGTATATAATCCCCTTTCTATTCCTCAGGAATCTTGTAAAAGATTAATTAGCTATTAAACTACTGTGAAATGCAGTGATTACTCAGGGTGCACAGAAATTGCTTATGTTCAAATATTAAGAACTGCTGCCAGTGCCTATAGCTACCCTCTCTCCTCATCTCCACAACATCAAGGCAAATGAGGTGCATCAAAGGCACATTGCTTTGACTGCCAGCAAACAATTATTTGGTGACTGACATGCAACTACTTTAAGCTTTGCAGTGGATACAGTAAAAGACCAGGATCCCAGATAACAGACTCACTGAAAAAATAGTGCATAAATCCAATAAATGCAGCGCTGCCATAATGAAATATGAAGTCAACACACCTGGAAAGGCTTATCTGGTGCCTGGAGCTGGATGTGGCACTTGCTAGGTGAGTACCAGCTACTGATGGACAAATAGTTCGGCAGATACTGGTCCCCTGATGGTTTCCCATCAATCGCTGTCACTTTGGTCTTAGGAAAAAGTGATATTTGAATGTCAGACATGCAGAGGAAACCTGGCTCCTAGTTTAATCTTACCTTGTATCCTCATGTCACATTTTACACTTTGCACCTGTTTATCTTTTTTTGCCATCTTTACATAATAATTTTACTCTTAAGATATTGGACCATTATTTACTACTATGTTAAACTATATTTGGAGAAACATTCTTTTATAATGGTTATAATAATCAATTCTATTGCCATCAGGAAGGAAAGCAAGTGTTTGCATTTATATTGAGAAGTTGAAACTAAAAGGCATTGATTTCCTGTTTGTGGTAGTGATTTATGAAGTGCAGGTTTGACAAGATTAGTTACATTAAAGCCCACTAATCCTATAAAGAGCTTTCACCCACCTCCAGCCAGACATACTGGGCAGCTGTAGGAATAGAAGGGATTTCAAACTCCACCAGTCCATTTCTTGATATCAGTTCACTTGTATAAACGTTGTCTTTTGGTGTTAGTTCAGCTTTGATTCGGATAGTCACTCTGTCAGCAGGGCTCCCATCAGGATAGGTGACTTCTACCTACACAGTGTTTCATTTATAGAACGAGATGTTTTATGTTATTGACAATTATGGTCAACAACAGGAAAAGAAACAGCAGCTGGAAAAAACACACTATAACATGGTGTAACATACTGCTACCAGGTCTGCATGAACTTCTATCAGCCCCTTTTCAGTGTCTCTAATTTTAATCTTACCTTTCCTTTGTAAGGGAGTCCAGGTTTGAACTGTTTCCTAGTATCCTTGGAATACTTGATATCAATCAGCTGTTTCTGAACCGGTGTTGAGTCGTCAAACGTAACCTGTTTGCTCCCATCAGAGCTGGTCACTGTGGCCCAGATATTGACTGTGCCTCGAAAATGTTCTGGAACATCAGCTGGCATCATGTCTTTCACACACACGTCGAAAACAGCAGAGCCATCAATCTACCAGGTGGAGTGGAGAATGGAAACATAAGATTGCAGGCACATTCAGAAAGGCTCTGGAGGGCAAATGTAGGCGTAGGTACTTGTTTGGAGTTTGTAGCAGTAATTTTAAGGATACAGAATGGAAGGAATTAGTTCCTAAAAGGTATGGGGACACAGGGAGAAAGCAACAGTTCTCATTTTCCTCCCTCATCCATAGCCTGGACTAGCTCTGTCCAAGCTCCTCACTCTTATTTTTTCTCCCTCAGCCTCATATGCTCTAAAAATCTAGCAGACTAGTACTATAATAAATTCTCATCCCCCCAAGTATGGCTCACAGTGTAAAAATAACACATAATATTTTATGTTGAGCCAAATTATCACATTTATTATTGTTCTCCCATCAGTGACATAAAATGGAGCTGTTCTATTAACTTCAAAGAGTGCAGATCAGACATTTTATTGCAGCATTTCTAATTGATCTCCCTCACCTGGGTAGTCTTCAGGACAGGGTGTCCCACTTCATGCCTGTAGTACCCCACTCCGTTTATAGTCATATTGACAATCAGCTTTCCTGTCACTGGTTTTCCAAACGTGTATCTGAAATGGAAAGGAGATAATGAGAAACTTCTTTCTCTGCTTTTCCGACTAGATCAAAACTAAAACCATGCGACTTGCACATCCACAAGAGATAAAAAAGAGGTAATAGGTTTTCCAACGTTTTATTCATAACATGTTTTATTAAGGCTTTTGCATATGAAAGCTTTTGATGATGACCAGGAAGCATCTGAAAAGGCCACAAGGGATGAGATCCAAGTTTCAGCGGCTGCCCCATCGTGTGGCTGTATTGCAATCTGTACAGATTAAACTGTTTGTAGTATCTTCCTACCTGGCATGGACAGTTCCCTTTTCACACGTTGAAAGGTCACGAATGTAGCGAGGGGGTTCAATCAGCAACTCAAACTTTGGTAGTACTACAATGAAAAGGAACACAACAGAGCTGTTTCAAGGAAATCTTATAGTTCTGATTATAGCAAAAATACACAGCTCAACAAGATCACAGCCTAAGGTCAAGGAGGGCATTGTAGCTAATATTACACTGTACTGCACTGACCAGAGAATGAAACAACAAAAGTTAGCAAAGCAAGACCATTTTGGAGAGGTGAACTTAGCAACAGACTCCTAGAGTCTGCATGCCCAAATTACTTGACATTTTTGATGCAATATTTCTCAGGTTTTTCACCTTAAATAAAAATATTTCACTATGTTTGTTCTTCTAAATATGCTTGGATAACAAAGCTGAACTGTGTACAACTCACCATATTTCTGAACTTCAAAGGATTTGTTGTACGTGTGCCCCTGCATTTCAGCAAAGACAAGCCATTCACCAAACACTGGCTGGTCAGACAAAGGAAAACTCATATTTACAATTCCTGAGAAAGAAGAGATAACACTGAACTCTCTATCATTCATCAATCTGTGTAAAGGCTTGTTTAATAGCAGAATAAGCAAGAATTACTGGCAGCTAGTAATGGTAAATAACAACACACAGGGCTAAAATAATCTGGAACTTACCACAACAAAATGGCTTCAAATTGCCCCACTCTATCATACGAGACCCCCGAGGATCCTGCATAGGTGGTTTAGGAACAAGAAACACCACAGTGAAAGTGAATATCACTAAAACATTTAACTCAGTCTGCAAAAAAGCTTCATCTTATCTATGCACTTCACTAATAGCTCACACACAACTAGCAGCTATCAGTTCAAAAATTTCTGAAGAGATTTTATGAGTGGGAGTAGTTTTCTAAAATTCAGTGCTCTTTTAAGCTACACTGTTTTTATAGCCAATCAGTGAGCACAGGCACTGTCAGGGGCTAGACCTTCCACCTACGCTAGACACCTATTTTGGAAGGGATGAGCTGCCCTCCGAGATGTTTTCTTTCCATTCATAGAGGTACTCGTACAACTAGCAAGACAATTTTTAGACAGCAAAGTCAGACAAAATTAATCCTGCTGTTTTTGTCAGCATTAAATTTGTCACTGAATGCAAACAAAGGAAGAGGGTGAGTTCTACTTGCTGTCAGCCAAAAAAATATATGGATTTAGGGGGGAAAAAGGACTAGACACAGAAGGAACCTCTCATTCACCTCATAAAGAAGAAGACAGGAGCACCCTTGCCTTGCCATGCATTTCTATTGTCCACTATCATAATGTTTGGGTGCAGAGATGAAATTGGCCCTGCTATATCAGCCCAGCCAGATGAAGGATAGCAGTGTGTCTGCATTGAAAAGAAGGGAGAAATTGAGTGGGACTATTACATTTATAAAGCCTGATAAATCTAGCCAGTTCTTCTTGGGCAGAAAAATGGGAATGGATTTGTGTAACAGAAGTAGAAAACAGGTATCTTGTTGGTAGTGATAAAAAATAAGCAAAACAAAATACACAAACACAAAGATCTGTTAAAGATGCAAGATTAGATATAATGGCACAGGTTACAGTTGGGAATGGCCATAATGGACTTGGGAAGGTACAAACTTGTTACTTGTTCCTCCTAAGGCTACTACATTTTTGTGGCTTTAAAGCTTATGGGCTAGATGACTGGCAGACAGATACTTACCACTACATAAGCTTCAATCTGAAAGAAATTAAAAAAAATAAAAATTAAAACACAAAATAAAAACAGTAACTTGTAAATAATAACAAACAAATACAAGAGATGCAAAAATAGTGAAAGAATCCAATTATATTTTCTCACAAATATATGTCAGAATAAAACACAAGAAATAGTATTCCATCACATTTTACAGTGGGGAAAAAGGGTTTTCTTACCCTGTCATTGATTGGTCTCAAATCAGAAGTCACCATAAAGAGGTTTATTAACACTAAAAATACAGGAAAAGAGGAAATTTATTACTCATCACAGTTGCCCCTGAAGATAAGATCTCATCCTAGAATTTACCCTTGGAAACAAAAAAAGTGCTAGGGCTCCTTACAAGGAAAAGTCTGCTAAATTCTCTGAGGCCACTTACCCTTCTGCTTAGGTTTATAGACAGGTTTATCAGTCTGGATGAACACTGATGACCCTTTGCTATCGATGGTCACTGTGGTATAGTTGTGAAAAATGTAACCTTCCTCTGTCACATGCCGGTTGCCCCAGACTTTCAGATGTGCTTGCCCACGAAGTCCTGAAGGCACCTAGAAAAGAGACCATAAGGTGAGGAAGCCAGAAAAGCCTTTGAGCTTTCTAGGGAATTCAATTACTACTCCAGAATAATTGACCCTGAAGCAAGCAAAGAGCTGCCACCTGTTGCAGTTCACTGTAACTTATGTGTTAGTAATAAAAGGAAAATGAAGAACATGTTAGATTTTTTATAACACAAAGGAAAACTTCAAAGGAGGAAAGATTATGCTGAAAACATGGCAGGAAATTCTCTTCTACCCTTTCTTTATCACTCAAAAAAGTGATACCTGACCTGCATATGTAGAGACCCCTAAATATGTATTACATAGGGAAAATAACCATGCTACGAAGACATAGCTCTATCAAAGGGGCTGGGGAGGGGGTGGTTGGAGAGGGAGGGAAATCAACTTTTCATAGCTTTAATTTTTAAATTAAAGAAAATGTTAATATTAAAAGATCTACGAGAGAAGGTCTATGTTACACTTTCCTGCAGCATAACGAGCAGATATGAATGGATTTGTGCATTAGCACAGTAAAGAGTTGTCAGTGGGGGGAAATATGTATCAAACCCTTTATAGAACCTAATTCCCAGACACAGCTTAACTACTGGCAGGACAGAACAATATGAACATCAGCCATATGGCAATTACAGAGAAGGCAAAGAAAACTCTGGGATATGCCACCAAGGCAGAAGAGGCCCAACCAGTCATGACAGATCATCATCAAGCTCGTTAAATGACTGTAAATCAAAGGCTTCCATTTACTTATAGGCCAGTGACAATGCAGATGATGCAGTACGTGCCATGAAGGCGTCCACGCTGCGCTGCAGTAATATATGAGAAATGCTTCCAAACATCTGGATTAGAACTGCACACTTTTAAAGGTACTGCCACTCTTATAAAATAACCTCAGCGCAGAGCTTTATGTTGAACAATGAACCACAGTTTTTAAATGTAAACAGCCCAAGTATAAAAAAGTTCCTTATATTCTCACCAAAAAAAGAAGCAGCACTCACCTTCAGTTTAATTGTTCCTTTATCTAAAATGTAAGAGAAGGAGAGAATTAAATAGTGATACTCTTTTCAAGCTAAGGTACTAACTTTTCAGCCAGTTAGGGTTTAGTGAAACGAGACCCAAAACCATGAAGCTGCTAACTGAAATGCCCCTTGATTATGTTTCAATTAAGTCATTTTCCTGCATTGTGTAAAACAATCTGCAGAGTGAAGTCAAACCTAGCAGAGTTCTCCAACATAAACCTGATCTACTTTTATGCATGATTTTAGCCCAGGGTGTGCTGCAAAATGTTCTGTAGTTAGAGAATGCCACCAAGGTTGTGGATTCGTTGCAGGGCATCTTATGCTTCCATAAGAATTTTGATGAAAAAAGACCTGGCCTTCCTCGGAACTTGAATCATTCTCAAAACAAACACCCATAGAGTCTATTTTGATTGCTGGATACTGCCATACCTAAGATTTCTCTTTAGCATATGTTGTCCACATGTGTGAGCATCACTCCCCTTTATTTAGTAAAGAAATTGTCAGCCAATTTCAAAGAGGACAGGAGAGGATAAAAACAGAGACAATCTGTTCAAATAAAGGCAAAGGCATTTATATCACTCCAAATTCTCGCATAGAGAAGGGTTAAACACGATTGCTAACAAGATTGACTTTAAAGGCCTATCTAACTGCACAAGTGTTACCATCTCTCTAGCAATACTCAGCCCTGAAGATGAGGAGACTGCCTTTCCAACACATTTTAAATTGAACATAGGAAGTGTTTTTGTAGATGACACTTTTCCCGATTTAACTTATTCTTTATAGAGCTCCTCAGTGTCAGAATTTCAGATGTCAAAAGGAAAGAGTTATTCACTATAAAGCACTTGAATATCAATGCTTCATCTTTATTTGGGGCCTCCATAGCCCTGAGCGCTCCAAAATGATCAGCCTTAGATGTTTCAGACCACAGAAATCAAACCAGGTTAGCACAGGCAGTCAATAGACTGACTGTTAGTTTGGTTCCAATTCTCTATGAGGTATTGATGTGCTCCCACACCAGTCCTCAAGCTCGAAACAACAGAAACTTACCCAAAACTGTTCCATGGCCTTGTGACACAGTTTCTCCTTTGACCACTAACTGAATCTGCACTGTTGTCTCCTTAACAGAGTTAAAAATGGTCACGCTTATAGATTCCTCAACACCAGCCCGGAAAACAGAAGGTGCAGCAATCAAATAGCCCCTAGGGAATAAGATAATAAGCAGTCAATAAGAACAAGAGTGGTATGGATCTTTCTTAGATGCTTATTTGTAAGAGAACGTAAAACCACATAATGGACTAATTAAAAGTACAGAATAGACTATTCTGTAACACAGGTTCCCCGAATCTGCCCCTGTCACACGTGTAACACCAGCCTAAGCCTACACCTAGGAGCTGCAAAACTAAGAGCACTGTAGATTACTGCCTGATTTTAGCCCTGACCTTGTTAACTTAAAAAGGTATCTGCAACCTGATCTTTCTCATATATGCTACACATTGAATTCACATTTACACAGCTGCACACAGAAATGGATAGAGCTAGATGGCTAACAGGATTCAACTCTTAAACACACTAACATCGATGGTTACATACAGTCAAACTACAATATATGATTAGCTACATATTAGGGCTGGAAGGAGAAACATTCGCGGAAGGAATAAACTGGTAGCTAAACTTTCAGTAGAGTTTTGTAGATTAACTCTTTGTTTTGAGACAGGTTAGATTTGTTAGTATTTATAATTATTTTAATTGTCATTAATAATTATTATTTTTCATACATGAAATAGACAAAATTTCATTTTCACATTCATATTTTTCTCCCTTTTTGAGAGCTCAACTTGATAAAGGCAACTCTCTCGCTGCTGGGATTTGGCATGTTCTAAACACCAGGCTCGCAGACACGCAGCACCCCTGAGCTGCAAACTTAAATCAAAGCAAGTCAGAAAACACAGTCACAAGACCAGGCTCCAACTTTCTCTTTTCCTCATGCTTTTTATTCGAGCAATTTCACCTTGGGAGTTTCAAAAGCACGTCAAAGAGGAATGAAGCCCTACCCCCGGGAGACAGCCCATGCGTTCGGCAGTCCTTGTGTCTCGCAATGGGATCCTTCCCGCTCCTCGGGGCTGGATGGCAGCGTGCCACGAGCTCGGCAGCTCCGAGCACTGCAGTCCCTTCCATTCCGACCTCGGAGCGCTTTGATGTGCCGGGCTGTTAGCGAGACGCTCATACCCTCCTCGTGACATCACGCACCTTTCTGGGGGGTTCTTCCCCAAAGGGCTTTTTTGAACAAGTCAGTTTTTCCTCTGAGCCTTCAAACCTCCTCTCTCAGTCCCTTGCCTCACTGCCATTCCACAAAGCGGGCTGCTTTAGTTCATGATTAATTAGCACTTGGGGACAAGGATGAGGGTGTTTTACAGCCCCCAAGTCATCTTTTATCAAATTCCAAGCCCATGTTTCTCTCTCAGCAGGCCTCATTGCCATGGAGATCCCATTACCCCCAAAGGAAGTTCAGAGTTCTGTGGCATTTGAGTTGCGTTGCATGAGGTACTTACAGATGCAAAACCTTATGGTTGCCAGGTTTGAAAATTTATCAGAACAATAATAAATAACAATAAAAAAATTACTACTTAGTCTGCAAATTCTTTCTAAGAAAAGCATAACTGATCTATTTGGAAAGAGAGGAAAAAAAAACCCATCTGCATCCAGTATGAAATGATTAGATTTAAACTGTCACATAGCACAGCACTATAGTGCCATATGTGAAGCACATGTACTCACATCGTGCAAAATTCCTGCAACAACTCTTTGTGAAGTATCGGGCTGCTGATATGACTATTTAAGTCATTTAGTAAGTGCCACTTGAATATTAACTGCTTAACTTGGCAATTAAACGGTTAACTTGACAGGCACGGAGGGATTCTGCAAGCACATTTACCAAGCGGCTCTGTCAGGTTTCACCAAAGCTTGGCAGGTCGCAAAATATCTTCTAGGAAGCGAGCGAGAATAAGGAGCTTTCTGGGGCACTCAGTAAATGCAGCTTTTCACCCAGCCCGGGGGCTGCAATGAGCCAGCAACGAAAGACAAAGCCAACCTGACCCAAAGTTAACCCAAAGTCACCGCAATGAGCTGGGGACTCGGGAAGGGCTCCTCGCTGGGTGCCCAGCACAAGGGCTCCATGTGCAGCAGCCCTTGTGCAGCGCCCGGATTCCTCGAATAGCTGCTGCCAGATAAAAGCAGCGCTGCCCGCGCTGGGCTGCACGCAGGTATTGCCAGCAGCCCTTTCTTCACTTTTGCTGGGTTATTTTCGCTGTGCATTTTTGCACCGGCGCGTGCAAGCGCCGCGCTCCGCAGCCCCTCGCCGGGCTCCTCCGCCGGGGCTC
>NW_010581309.1:114799-128046 GCF_000705375.1 Tinamus guttatus
GCCAAGTCTCGGCGCTCAGGAGGACACAGCCCAGCGCCAGGAGCGCGGCTGCCCCGTCCTGCTCCATCCCAGGCCCCGATCCAGCCCTTTCCACCCCACAGCCCCAGGCAGCAGTTTCAGGGGCTTGGGACAGGAGAGGGAGCTCTCACTGCACCCTGCAGTGTGAGCGCAGAGCAGGGCAAAGCCGGGGACTCTGCCTCATCCCCTCTTTTCCCTCCCCTTCCTGATTTTACCTGACCTTTTCCCTTTTATCTGACTTCTTAACTCCTATATACCCTATACATCACTAGCAGTTCACCCCCTCCAGCCCAGTGTCTTAGCCAGCTCTAAGGCAGAGTTGTTCTAGCGCACAAAGTTGTACAAAGATCACTCAGAAGGAAATTACGCATAAAAATGTCCCTGTTGTAGCTGGCGTTTAGCAGGAAGATGTAAAGATGTATAAGCAAATGATCCCTACCAAAACAGCAGCAGTGGTGCAGGGCAGTGGGATAAGCGCCATGCCTCTGTACCTGACTACCAAGGGAGGGTTTCTCCATCCTTGCTGAAGACCCAAGCAAGCCAGGATCCCAGAGCTGAGCTCCACACCTAGTAATAAATAATAAAAAAAAAACCTTGATAAATCTTTACAGTTAGAATTACTTCTTTTTTTTTTTCTTTCCTCCAATACTATAAGCTTGGCTTAAAAGGCAACTACAAAAGAGAGAAAATTCTACAAAATCCCTGCTTTCTAGGCTAAACCAGTTGAGTCTCAATTCTGCATTTTCTAAAAGTTTAATTTAGTAAAAATTCAGCTCCGTATACAGAAGCCAGTTTGGTAGCACTAATGCTAAAATAGTTGTGCCCCATGATTTGTGAAACAAGCTTCGAAAAAGAGGAAATTCATTTTGTTGATTAAGAAAAGATATATTGGGGATTAAAGAGAATGTTTATCACCTGAAAATTCTTATTCCAGATAACTTAGAAAATAGTCTGAAAGTGAAAGGAGTGTATTTTACAAAGCTCCTTAGAGCTTTTATAGTTGGACAGTAAGTCATACACAAGTAAATTTAGAAGATTTTAAAGAGATCAGTCAGTCCAAATCCTTGTATTAAGGCACAAATAAGTGAACATAGACCAACTATTCCTGTCAAATGCTTGTCTGCAGATGCTGTTTTCAGAGTTGTTCCATCTAAATATCAAGATCAGAGTAGAACACTGAATAAATTCTATTCAACACACTACAAAACTCAGAATTACGCTCCCACTGCTAAACAAGAGGGTTTTAAGGATTGCTCACCACCTTGGGAAAGGTTATTTTTATTTATTTTTAATAGGATTTTTCTAGCTATAGCTCATATGTGGGAGGAGTTGCAGAATGTCTTGGAGCAGCTTTCAGCTTTCAATATTATGTAAGCTGAATCCATTTCGCTTGCTGCTGTGCTATTTAGGCACAACTGTTCCTCTCCTGCTCACTTCATTGCTCATGTATCTTCACATGACAAAACGCCATGAGAGCTACCAGGGGACTCTTTTGTTTGTCTAAAATTGAAGACACGTGCAAGAAAGCATGAGGTCAAAGAGAGGCCCTCCTAACACATCTTTTCTCTCTGTCCTTAACGTATATGAGGTTTTTCCTCTGATCTCCCACTCCGCAAACAGTAACATCAGACTAGTTACATATTACTGTTTTACTAGGAGTTAGTTTTAGCTCTGATGGCTAAGAATACAAGTGAGGCAGTATCAGTAAGGAGAGACAATATTTTGTTAAATTATATTCATTAGTTGAATAACTACCTCTCTGCATCAACCATGCACTAGTACTTTTCAGGATACTTTCAGTTCCATTGACATCATACTGTTATAATGAAAAATTAAATATAATGCAATTATATTTAAGATCCTTACTTTAAGATCTTAAATTTAGCACATGTAGAAAAAAAGTGTTTCTCCATACTAAATGTCACCATGACACATAATATATAATGGTAACTTGCACAAACAGCTTACGTTGAAGTCTTCTATGCGTAATTTCTCCTATCTGCAAAATAGCTAATGTTACTCCTTCCTAGGGATAATGTTTGAGAGCATTTTGAAAGCCTCCAATTAAAGACAGTAAGGAGGGCAAAATGAAGAAACACCTCTCATTCTCATCCTGTACCTGCCTACAGCCAATGCACAACACCTCAATGGCTGCCATTATACAATGACTTAGATACCAGTCTGACAGATCAGGCAGTTTTTGAGTGGAACTGAATCATATTTTCAAAAAATAGTTGTTATGCTTATTCCAATCACTCACCTGAATATAGATACATAAATGGCTCCTTACAGACTCTAGTGCCCAAGATGGAAGAGGACCACAAAATTCACCACAAAGTGCCACCGAGCATCCCTTCTGCAGCCATCCCAGCTGGCACACAGCTTGTCTCTGAAAACCTCTGGGTCCAGGCTCCGAAGCAACATAATCCAGCAGCGAACGGAGCTATGTGACAGTACATTTCTAAAGTGGAGCTCCATCATCATCCAGGCAACACTACAATTTTTGAACACTGAACAGTATATTTCTACATTTCAGAAATCACAGGTAGTAATCACCAATACTTGCAATATAGCTTTTTTTTTCCCTATATCAGCCAATTATAGTCTAATTAAAGATCTTCCTTTTGATATTTACTGACTATAACATACAACAGGCAATTATACCCTCAAAAGACTGTAAGCTGTCTTCTAATTAGGAAAGCATATGCTGTCCTGTAAATAAGGCTAGAATCAGCTTGGTCTGAAAAAAAATTTAAAAAGGAGGCTTTAGATATCATTTCAAACTATTTAGTTACTGAAATGGAATTTTCTGTGCCTGCCAAAATGAATCCTATTCAATGTGATGCAACAGGTGTTGGAATTCCAGCAGCCGCCTGCAAGCCACATCTGGTAACGGTTAGGAGTTTAAAGGAAGTTCTGTAAGAACTGCTTATGTATAAAAACTATTCATCAGTCAAATCTATGGGCCATATTCAGCCACCACTGCACTGTGCATAGTTTAGATTTTTGTCATTTACAAAAACCAGAATTCTGCTCCTCATGAAATTTTAGGAATCTCAGGCACTTGTCCAGGTTGAAAGTGTGTGTGGGATTCATGTGGCCATATCGGTGTGTCAGAGGGGATGGAGAGCTTGCAGCTATAGAACAAGCTGCGAATATATCTAAATTGCAGAAACAGGCAGCACAAATTGATCTATTCAGAACCATTCTCATTTTTCCTGTTAAATCCTGTACTCACTAGATTTCAACAGAAGGTAGGTAAGAAAATGGGACAAGCAGTTCATAATCAGCTTTAGGGAAGTCACAATCATCACTTCTCCCTCTCAATGGAGGAAAACAAAAGCCTGTATCAGTCATTCCATAATGTGGGACAAGAATAAAGTCTTAGTTAATTTTTGCAGTACTGCATTCACAGAAAAAAACCTTAATTGCTAGTTTTATTCTCCCTTTTTTGTGCGTACCTGTAACAGCCTCCTTTCTGTTGGTCAAAAATATCCAATGTAGAAACTGCTAACTGCCAAATAAGTGACCTACTGGCTTTACCACACTACCCAAGCTTACCAGCAACGAGGATAATTTTGTCTTTTTACAGAAACTACAACATCAGCTCTGATACAGACTGGCAGAAACGAGAGTGAGCCCACCTCCTGGGAATACAAACATCTCTAGAGCAAAACTACAAGGGAAGATTAATTAAAGAGCACATTCAAAATAAGAGTATAATCTGAGCAAGAAATAATGATATCAAGAATATGATTATTATATAGCTCTGACAAAAATGTGTATTAGTCATCCACAGGAGAAACTACTTCCTCTAATACTGTATTTTAAATCCTTATTAAATGACTGAAATAGTACTAAAAAATCATTAATACAGGCAGATGTTCATTAGGAACAGGAATGTACTTAATCAGGAGCAACTGACTGTCATTTTGATATTTAATAAGAAATTGCTTTTTAGCTTTCTTCTACTGTAATGAATTGTAACTTATTACAGGCTCCACATATGACTGATGTAATGGAAGTTGTACATGGTCTCAGCATTTGGTGGAAGTTTTATGCACAAATTATACAGGAGCTAGAGAGACTTGTGGAGTCTCCACTCAGAATTATTCAAAACTCAGCTGGACAACACCTTAATTAAATGTGTAAATTAAATTGCTTAAGACAAGAAATTACGTTTAGGTATGACACTGGCCATCTCTGACTATATGAGCCAAAAGGTTGTTGTCTTCTAAGCAGCAATTTGTTTACTCCCTTAACATTTAAGGTTTAAAATCTTGAAATAGCTGGAAATGGGATAAATCTTGTACATACACAGAAAAAGGAACAGGATAGGGCCTTGCGGATACATTAACACAGAAATATTTTAAAAGAATCTGATGAGCAGTATTTGAGAGTATTCTGCAAGCCAAGTCCTCCAGTCTTGTGCTTGCTTTACAGACCACACACAAACACAGCAGAGGAAACAATCTAAGATTATTTCTGAGAGTTGAACAGGAATGCTCACATAATCACTGGAAATGCTCTTAATTGGTGTGGCTCAGTGGTGCAATTCAGAACTGTTAGATCCTCTGCCACTGTGGAACTCTTTTCATGTCCTGGCAATCACAGTCCAGCCAGAACTTTGTTTATCATGTTCTGTACGAGTTTCCGGATGTCCAACAAAGTAGCATTTACTACAAGGCAAGAAGACTGCAGTAATCCAGTGAGTTCTCATTAACCTAAAATGCAGAAACATCTGCTGGGGTCACGAGCTGCTTACTTGCTGTTGATGAGCAAAGAATCAGCTCCATTTGCAGCGCGTGTGAACAAAGAATGAGAGTGCTGGGGGCTGGTGGTGCAGAGACAAACAGGCTTCAATTATCTCCGCGCTGCAGCTCCTGTAGAGCAACCACAGGCAAGCAGGGATGCTCCCTTATGTTGACCCCTGATGACCCTATCACAGGGAACACAGGAATTGCATCCAAAAAAAGCCAAAAAAGAAGGAAAAAAAAGCTTTTACTCAGCCCTTCTGAGCTGATGTCAAGACAGGCAACACCACAGTAACCCAGATAAAGTGGGTAGACCTTCCCGAGAGACACAAGAACCCACACAGGGCAATTTAAACAAAGCAAGTTGGTTTAAAATGATCCTTGCCAATCCCTTTCTCAACAACTAATGACAGTTTTGCAGAAGACAAATCCCTGCATCTCTGTGGCTCATTCCTCCCTCTGCATCCCTCTGTGCTCCCCCCACACACACTTAATCCTGTCTTAATGTCCATTACTATTCTGGAGTGGAAGAACTTGAACCACTATTTCTTCAACGAGTCTAAAAGAATCCTTTTAGTACTAATATTGAGGAAGATCAAAATGGAAAAAACTCTCAGTTCAAAACCCTTCTCTAGATAGAAGGAGTGTTAGATAAAGGAGCTCAGCCTACCATTTGCACAAAGATTTATTCAACAGCTCAACTGAAGGAAAAGAATGGCCAGAATGTTCAAATCAAGACACATCCCTCCCACCAGAGGCTCTATCTCTGCCTTAGGCTTGTCTAGATAATGACTGCCACCCGCAGCACCACAGCTGAACTTCTACACAAAGGATTTAGAGCCTCTAATTCTGACCAGTTTGAGCATTACCCTAACTTTGAAAAAGACCAACTGCCTGGCCAGTGATTTTATTACACACAAAGCTTTCTATTGAGAGTTCCACACTCAGAGAGGAAAACAAACCAAAAAATACCCCACAAAAAACAAACAAACCCCCAGCTTATTACTAACCCTAAAATTGACTGTTTAGCAAAGATCCCCACCCTGTGGCCAATTTTGTAGACGCAACTCAGTCTTGATCAAGACCAGGATCCTGCCACTTGCAGCATCTATTATTCAGGGCCGGAAGAGCAGCACACACAGGAGCTATCATGCAGTGTCCACCCAACATGTGTGAGGACGTAGAAATAACCAGATGAATCTTAAAATTACTCATTGCCTCCTCCAATCCATGGACAAACAAAATGCTATAAAATACAGAAGGAGAAACTTTTGGCTATTGACTTCTCATCTAGCACACGGCCCATCTTACTGCTACATTTACTACAGCTTATTTAAACACCGGATTAAATTAAGAGGAGACAGGATCTAGTTAGACCCTTAATACCAGCAACAGAACCTAAAAAAATTATGGAGTTTAAAATATTTTTAAACAGCACACGCAGAGGGCTCCAATTTTTTTTTTTTGAGCAGGCACCAAAGGTTGATAGACACAGCATAAACTAGAAACATACCAGTATGCAAATAGTTTTTTATAAATCATCACAGAAAGAGGTTCCACAGGTACGTATACAGGATAAATGTATTTCAGGCAGCTACATACATCCCGCATCACAAAAATGGAAAGGATGTTGTGAGGGAAGAATGCCACACTTGGCATGTGTTCACAACAGATATTTTCTATTCCTCATCCAGGCACTTACTCAGTTTTTAGGTAGAGAATTCTCTTGACATTCATAATCTTCTAGTCTCAAAATTTGGGGTGGTAGTAGGACACAGCTTGCCATTTGGACTAGTTAATGCCTATAAACCCATTACTGTATGTATTGTGTAGTATTAGCCCCACACAAGCCAGAGAGAAACAGAAGTTTCTGCAGGACAAACTGAAAATATTCAGAAGTGAAGCCTATTGATACAGCAGTGAAAGACAATTTTTATTATAAAATGAAATTATAGAGTCCTTAAAAAGAATGTGTCAGGTTAATATGAAAGCATGTCAAATTTTAATAATTTGCTTCCAAGACAATTGGTTGATAAAACAAGAAGCTTCTCACTGTCGCAAGTGGTCAAGTTCCTCCCATTCATCAGACCCACTCTTAGCTACCCATATAGCTTTTCCTCTTGGCAAATAAAGAAACAAGGGACCATTTCCCCCAGAAATTGCTCACTGAGTGATCAGTGTCCATACTGTATAATCCTAGAGATGTCCTTACTATATCAGCAGAGGCACAGTACCACACACAATTCCTTACCAACATTCCAATATGTTGCCCTTTAAGGAACACTACTTAGAAGCAAGTCTCTTTCCTCACTTGAAGCCAGATACACAACAGTAAAAAAACATGAGTAGACAGGCAGCATTTGCTAAGAACAGCATTTCTTATTGCTTACTTTCAGTACTGTTAAATAGAAAACAACCAGGAAGGTGGCACAGGAAATCACATCTGTGAAAGAGATGCTTCTCTACAGCGCAGCATGGAGAACTCTATTAGTCTGTATGTTTCAGGTTTAATTCTGGTATCGTTGGGACAAGTCATATGTTTAAACAATAAAAAGATAAGTCTGGTGGCACTGATAGTACACAGCCAACAGTAAAAAACTTATTTGAAGTACCAGTGTTTTACAGCATCTAGTCCATGGTTCTCTTCACATATTCTTTGATTATGCAGAGAAACTTCTTTACTGACTTCAGATGACAAGTTCTGCACATTACTGTAGCCCCTGGAACAAACAAAACAGGCTAAATCAGTTACAGTGGAGGATCGTTAACTCTTGCTTACCCAACACAGACCATGTACCTAGAGATTCACAAGATTCTCCTATTCTACAGCCACCAGAAGAAAAATTTAAATTTAGTATTTGCTCCTCGCCAGCAAGAATTTGTGGAAGCAGCTTGTAGAACAGGCAGATTTGGGGGTGGGTTCAGGGTCTCTCAGCTTCAAAAGATTTTAGTTGTAGCCTCTCTTCCAGGAAGGGAGGAAAGAGAATTTACATTATACTTCTCAGGCTTTCAGTGGTATTCCATTTTCACTGACACTATGTTCAGAGAAGCCACCTTTTTCTCTTTGCTCATGGACAGTGCCCAATACAGAGGGAGCGTGCATGACTTGATGGGAAGAAAAATAAAGCTACATTTACTCTGGTACAATTATTCTTTAAGACTGAATGCTTCTGAAATCACTTTTCTATCTCTGCACTTCTTCACTCTTGCACATTTGCATTTTGCTAGGGCTGCCCTTGCTCACGGAAACTAAACAAAAGTAAAGACATCGTTTAGAGACATTTAAAATACACAAACAAGAAAAAATATTCCGAAGCTGTAAGAGGTAGCAAAAGAAATATGGCTACCTACCACACACAGAATTAAACTTAGTCCTAACAAGTCTTTCAATTATTCCTCCAATACACATGCTGAATTCCAAAGTTGAGATCTGTAGGTTTGCTCTAAATATTAAATTGGAGAGTCTTTTGCCACATTTTTTGTAAATACCTTTGAAGTTCTTTATCTAGTTCCTCAAGGACTTTTTTAAACTCTTTCAGGTCAGTGCATGCTTCCACATTTTCTTCTTCCCAGGTAGGTGCAACTTCTGCCAGAAGCTCCTGTGTGACAGTTAAATGCTTTTGCAGTTTATCTACAATATAGGAGATATTAGAAACATTACTCAGAATTGCACAGTCAATGAATGTAAGATTATTTAACAGCTTAATAATTGGAGTAACCCGAAACAAGTTAACCAGAATTCAAATATTGAAAAACCACTGCTGCTTCAGCCTTCACAAATATATCATGAAAAAAAATATGAAAGCCAAGTTATTTGAGTTAGGAAGACAACTGCAGCAGGAGGGTGTTAACATCACAGCAAAACATGTGGCTAATGCTGTTGTATGCAAGAGCACACACAAATGAATCCAGTGGTTATAAAGAAATCCAAGACCAATGTAAGAAAAAAATATGATTTCTGAAAGTAAATTTGAAAATTAAAGTTTTCCTACCCAGATATGTTAGCTTATCTCCTTCTATGTGTATATTCTTCACAGGTAATTCATGTCTAGTGGCATCAAGGGAAGTTGCAAAGGTTTTATATTGCTCTTTAAACTTTTCACAAACAGTAACAAGGGGAGTGAGTAGCTCCATCTGCAGAGGACACATGATGAACCAACACTTCACAAAGAAGCCATTTTAATAACAGAGTTTATACCCCTATAGGCTGTGATTCAAGTCCGGCTCAACACAGAAAATAATAATGAAGTAGCACAGAATAATTCAGGACAATTGTGGTATGTTATTTCTATTCTACTGTTTAATAGGTTTTCTTCTGTCACCCCAAAATATCAGAGACAATGCCATTTTCCTTGTCACTGTAGTTCAGAAGTGTTAGAAACTTATCAGGCAAAATGTTTTGCCTTTGATCTTTGGGCTCAGGTACAACATATACCCCCCCCCCAAAAATGATTAATTTTTGAAAATTACAGCTCTAAATCTACAATACATATCTCTTAAAAGTAAATCAAAGTTTAGCTTTTAAAATTAGTTATTCTAGCAATACTATCCTTTTGATTTGATGCAGTAAGTCTAACAAAATATTGAGAAAGAGGGGAAGTTTTAGCTTTTAAAATCATCTATTAAGAAAATAATTAGAAATGATTAGAGACTTGTCTTACAGCCAGGCTAGAATTATTGTTATCATTAAATGAGAAGTGAACACCTTCGGCCCTTTTTAAGGTTAGCACCTCAGCTCTAGTCATGATAATCATAACTGCATAACTGCAGGAAGTTCATGTGGTTTTAAGCCACTTATATCTCTTCTGCATCAACTGTAACCTGCCCTGGTAATTGGGGCACTATTGCTCTCCCTTGTCTAATAGCTCAGGCTTCTCCTTCCCACCTATCCACAAGGGACAGCAGAAAAAAGTGACACAGGCATTTGTTTAGGTTACTACAGAGCATAATGTCACAACAGGAAGCAGATATTTATTTCGAGATGCATAAAATTCCATATCAATAGGCCATGGAAACAGAAGCGTCTGAAAAAGACTGCTTCATAACCGAACTTTTCTAAATGTAGAAGTACAACCTGTAATAAAGCCTACCTGTCTGTCTAATGCATCTTCCAGCGCTTGTTCTTGCTCTTCAAGCTGCAATTCACGTGTCAACTCACAGAGCTTTTCCTGTAGCCTCTCCTTTTCTTCACACAACATTATCAAGTTTTCTTCTGCTTCTTCTTCCAGCTGGGCAACATTTCTTTCTATCTATTAAATCCAAAAATATTCATAACTAAAATGATGTTACATCTGAAGTAATTAACATTCTGAAGCAGAACATGAAAGCCTCATTCAAGTTCAAAAAGCCTCAATTAAGAAGTTGGAGACCTCATGCAATACACACAGTATTTTTCAGTTAAAGCCACTCCATCTTCTCCCCCCATCCCTGTCAATATCTTTTGTAAACGAAAACTATCCACATTCAGTACTGAGCGAGTAGCTACCTCCTTGAAATACAAACACTCCCCTCCAGCTTTCCCAAAACTTTTGCACCCACCACCTATTTTATAAAGAACTATAATCGGTCTAACTGGCACAGAATTGACTCCAGGAGCATTTTCAAAGCAAGCTGTATAGTTCCACAGCCATTCATACATCAAATGATAAATATCTAACTCTTATGGATGAGAAAGCATGAAAGAGCTTGATAAGAAAGAGCCGCCTAGTTTCTTTTCTATCTGAAGTACAAAATATTTGACTGACACCCACCTTTACTCTTAGGTAAGTTAAAAGAAGTGTCTGAGATGCCAGCCATTTCTGAAGATTACCAGAACCAGTTTTCTTTAAGAAAAAAAAAAAAAAAGAAAAAGAAAAAATACCAGCTCAATTTCAGTATTAAACCAGTTACTTTTCAGCATTCAAACAAATTACTGGTAATCTGATTTCTGCCCAAAATCAGCATTACTGCCAACAACTGTCAGCTGTGTAAAGAGACTTTGTGTTTTCAAACATTGCATAGTATCTAAAAACATCTAAATAACTTAATTATTCATTGTTTCATCATTTTTCCTATTTCATAAGCAGAGCAGGCTATGATAAGAGGTGGAAGCAAAACTTCAATCTCTGTTGCTGAGATTTAGGACCTACTGGAAGAAGGACAGGCCTACCATCTAGCTTTTACCAAAATGCTTTAAGCCATCTTGAAAACCTTAGCTTTTGTTATCAACAGAAATTGAAAATACTCATTGATATGTTTCAAAATAAGTTAAAGCAGTGAAACTCACGCCACGCTGCTTTTTTTCACATGTCCTTGTATCTGTTTTGCAAGCCAGCTTTGAAGTAGAACTCTTTTTCAGGAGACTTTTGCCTGAATCAAAATAGGAGACATTATTACTGTTTTTTTCCCCCCTCTAGAAAAGCATGTTTGACTTCATGTAATCAACTTCAAACTCACAGGGACTTTTGAAATGATTATGTTCCATTAGAAGAGTTCCAGTAGGAGACTTGTGCTCCATTTCTGGCTCTGATTATACTCATGAGAAGACGTAGCTTATACAAGCATTTTATACTGATACTCAGCTTTATATGACAGCCATGGATAGATGTGGTACAGTTTTCAGAAGGACTGATTAAAAAAATCTGTTGCAGAAACAAAGATTTGTGGGTGCTTTGCTCTTTAATATTACATTTCAAACATGAAAAAAGAAAAAGCACCCAAAAGATATTCAAAATCAAGAGCATGATTTATTCTTCGAAGACCTCAAAACCTAAAGCTTATTTAAAAGCAAGATTTACCATATCTACCTTTAACAGTATCTCCACATGAGCACAATACAGCACAAGTGTTAAGTTAAAATGAAGTTATACTAAACTAAAAATAATAAAATAAAAAAAATGAATTTTGAGTGGCGCTTACCATTAATAGCTGAAATATCAAGGTCAGGTCGCGTAACTTTATCGTCATCTAATAAAGTGGATTGTAAGTCACGTTTCCCAAAACTGCTCTGATTTAATGAATGAAGCGTATCTTCTGTAAAAAAAGAAACTGTTATCAGACAAAAACAAATAGAACAGATTCTGCACAAGTTTACAACTGTATATTCTTTCATTAACATGTAGTAACCTCAGAGTAACTTTTAAACACTTACTTTACATACAGCATTTGTGGAATTCATAATTTAAAACAGTTCAAAACTTATCCTCAAACATTTCACATTCAGTAATAAAACTTAAGTGTGAAAAGTAAATCATGATTTTCACATTAAGGTCTCACCAGAACATTCTTCTGCAATTCTTGGCAAAAAAAAAAAAGAGTACAGTTTTGCAGATAATTCCATGTAGAGGGATTTGCTTTGCTTTACACTGGGTTTACCTTAAAGATTTAAGAAAAACCTGGGGCAATGGTGAGGCCATACTGAAAGGACAGTCCAAAGTTTTGCAGATAAAGCAAGGGATATACTTATTCTAGATGTGTAAACTAGTGTTTAACTACTCAATTCTGGATTAGTTTTGTGTGAGAAAGTCCAGATAAGAGTTTAATGCATTTCAGTTTACATGTCCTAAACTCGCATCCAATTCATGCATCTTAATTCTCCTTACATACACTTTCACAAAAACTAGCAGTGCCGTAAAAGGAATACGAAGTATCATCTCTTCAAGACATTTTTTGAGTTGTTACGAGTTCTGCAGGTGGGAAATAAATTTAAAAGAACATCATCTAAAAGTATCTGCAAAACCTACCAAAACTTTTGCATTTCTGAGGAAGAACTGTTCTCCTTGGTTGGCTCCCTCCTTTTTCAGATGATTTAGCAGTGGAAGTTGTAAAAGAATTTGATGAGCTACCCTGACAATCAAGAAACACATAAGTCTGAACACAAGCAGCAGCTACAAGAAGTGAACATTATTTTGCTATTTGTATAATGACAGATAAACAATTACTACTCTCAGGCATCTCAGTACTTTGCAAAGCGGTTAGTTACAGCCTTAAGCCCCCCTCCTCCCCAGCCTACATCTATCTGCCAATAATAAACGGCTCCCCCCCAGCCTTAACAGAGCTGTCTTTCATTTAAAATCCCGCTCCCAGAACCGAAACCACAGCCTTGGATCGTTTCTAGTCGTTGACAAGAATCTGCAATGAGGCGCCCAAGTACCTTTTTGTTTTCTTTCTTGTCATACTGCAGATAGCGAGACTTCACGATCTTTCCTCCTGCAAGAGGAGCGCGGAGTTCGTGTGTGGGGAGGCCAGGGCGGGCCGCCGCCACGGCCACCCTCCCTCTCGCCTCAGCCGCCCGCCTTCCCCCCTCAACCCGCGCCTACCCCTCCGCTTCTTTCCCGCCGACTCCCCGCCCGCCGCCGCGCCGACGAAGCTGTCCTCCAGCGCCGACACCCTGCGGAAACAGAGCGGGACATGTAGGGGCGGCCACGAAGCAGACGGACACACCGCCTCCCTCTTCCCGCGCTGCCCTCACCCCGCGGTCGCCTCAGCCGCCATCGC